>JAGXOD010000101.1:1272500-1285000 GCA_020368025.1 Brachyhypopomus occidentalis
TGATGAGGCATCCATGATGTGCTCTGGACCTACAGAATTGCACAATATTCTCAGATTTCAGTGTGATAATTATGATCTAACACTACAATGAAACATGCTCAGTCTCTCCCTCCTCTTGACGCACTCATTCTCTCTCAACATCTCTCTCTCTCTCTCTCTGTCTGTCTCTCTTCTTTTCTCTGTCTGTCTCTCTTCTTTTCTCTGTCTCTCTCAATCCCATCTGTATCTCTCTCTCTATCTCTCTTGCTTGTGTGTGGGATAAATACCAGTACAGTGCCCTTCTGCCATGGCCATGAACAGACAGACACTTTGGGATTTGATTTGTATCTGCACCAGGTCAGCAAATTCCACCCCCACTGCCAAGCCAAGGTCTCCAACCCTCTACATGTCTCACTAGCTGGGGAGTGCTAAGAAAAAACACTATTGGCCAGACTCAGAAAACTGAAACTACAGTGACCTACACAAAATATTCAATACAGTAATCAATTCTAATCCATAAAGCTACCATGACGATAATTAGCATATCACTGTCAGCCTACTGCTGTGGTAAATCCCCAAGGTCAAAGCCAATCAAAATTGACATGTAAATGGGGCCATGCATATTAAAAATCCATTCCAAGAGAGATGGCGGACTAACCTGGGTCATAAAACAAATGTGTAACTTTCCTCGCGACAGGAGCTACATGGAGACTGTTGCTGTCGTCCGTTCTACATCAGACAGAGCGCCACAACCCTGTTGTCTGTCTGCGTGTTTATAGCTCCTCACTCTCACACACCTGCATGTGCTTCGCTTATGTCAAAGGTGTCGTGTCATTCTGAGCAAGTCACATTCCTCTACTACTGTTTTTGTAAAGTTTAGCCATCATGTTCACTCTAAACAGACCAAAACACACCTGTGTGTCAATCAAGTAAATGAGAGTTAGTGCGGAATTTTGTTGATGGTTTACATGTGTGAGCAAACATTGTTAGAGAAAAGACTGTCTAATCCACACGGATAGCATCATTCTCATTCCCAAGGATGCTCCCCAATCAAAAGGATGTTCTTAGCAGGACATTAGCAGGACATTAGCAGGACAGGTTCAGGTGGTTATTTTTGTTGAGCGGTGTTCTATTATGAATTGCTAATGCCACATGCAAATGAGGACAAAATACAGTAGCACCATCAACTATGCAAATTGTAAAACACACTGGCCATCCATATTCATGAATGAGGAAACGTTACTGTGGTGCTACTTGCTGTTCGTCAGGTTCAACCTAGTGGTGGGTTTTATAAATGTGGGTCTGCATATTAAAATACAACTGAATGTTCTTTGTTTGTTAATGTTTGTAGGGTTTTTTCACACTAGCTACACTCAACAAACAACGGCGTCCGGTAGAGCTGCAGGTCAGAGTGTGTGTGCTCCTTTCCAAGCCCTGCTCAACGCTGGTAGAGCTATCTCTCTCTCACACACCCCTCATACACTCCTCTCTCTCTCACACACCCCTCATACACTACTCTCTCTCCCACACACCCCTCATACACTCCTCTCTCTCTCACACACCCTCTCTCTCTCTCTCACACACCCCTCACACACTACTCTCTCTCTCACACACCCCTCACACACTACTCTCTCTCACACACACCCCTCACACACTCACACACTCTCTCTCACACACCCCTCACACACCCCTCACACACCCCTCACACACTACTCTCTCTCTCACACACCACACCACACACCCCTCACACACTACTCTCTCTCTCACTCTCTCACACACCTCACACCCCTCACCCCTCACACACTACTCTCTCTCCCACACACCCCTCACACACTACTCTCTCTCTCACACACCCCTCACACACTACTCTCTCTCCCACACACCCCTCACACACTCTCTCACACACCCCTCACACACTCCTCTCTCTCTCTCTCTCACACACCCCTCACACACTCCTCTCTCTCTCACACACCCCTCATACACTCCTCTCTCTCTCACACACCCCTCACACACTCCTCACACACCCCTCTCTACTCTCTCTCTCACACACCCCTCACACCTCTCTCTCACACACCCCTCACACACTCCTCTCTCTCCCACACACCCCTCACACACTCCTCTCTCTCCCACACACCTCACACACTCCTCTCTCTCACACACCCCTCACACACTCCTCTCTCTCTCACACACCCCTCACACACTACTCTCTCTCCCACACACCCCTCACACACTCCTCTCTCTCCTCACACACACACACTCTCTCTCTCCACACACCCTCACACACACCCCTCACACCCTCACACACACCCCCTCTCTCCCACACACCCCTCACACACTACTCTCTCTCTCACACACACACACACACACACTCACACACCACCCCTCACACACCCCTCACCCACACACCACACACCCCTCACACACCTCTCTCACACACCCCTCACACACTCCTCTCTCTCTCACACACCCCTCATACACTACTCTCTCTCTCACACACCCCTCACACTCCTCTCTCTCCCACACACCCCTCACACACTCCTCTCTCTCTCACACACCCCTCACACACTACTCTCTCTCTCACACACCCCTCACACACTACTCTCTCTCCACACACCCCTCACACACACACTCTCTCTCTCACACCACACACCCCCCTCACACACTACTCTCTCTCTCACACACCCCTCACACACTCCTCTCTCTCCCACACACCCCTCACACACTCCTCTCTCTCCCACACACCCCTCACACACTACTCTCTCTCTCACACACCCCTCACACACTCCTCTCTCTCCCACACACCCCTCACACACTCCATGCCTTTACAGCCAGACTGTAATGATTTTTTTCCCTGTGCCATCAGGCTCTCGGTAACTCACTACAAAACTGAACAAATACAATATTCCATTTAACAATACATTCTTAAATTAATATACATAATAATAAAGCTGTTATATATTAGCATTTCGCATGTTGTACATCCTTTACATATCCACTCAGTGTCCTATACCGGTCAGTGTCCTGTACTGGTCAGTGTCCTGTATTATAGTGTATTATATTATATATAATATATATATATAACTGAAATAACAATAAACAGCCTCTCTCCTTCATTCTCTCTCTCTTTCTCTCTCTCTCTCCTTCTCTTTCCCTCCTTCTCTCTATCTCTCCTTTTTTCTATCTGTCCTCTCTGCTTGCAGTTTTATTCATTTTTCTCTCCTTTACTGGATGACATCAGCGTCATGTCTCCTCTCCCCTCCTTTTCATTCATTTTATTTTTTATCCCATCTCTCTCTTTCTCTCTCTCTCTGTTTCTCTCTCTCTGTCAGAACTCTCCCTCCCGATGAATAATGTGAGCTGGAGTTAAAATTCAGTTACACAGCCTCCCCACTATCCTTCATATTAGAGAAGAAACACACGCACGTACGCACACACACACACCGCCACACACACACGCATGCACACAAACACGCACACAAATGCACACACACACTCATGCATACACACACTTACAAACACACACACAAAGTTCACCTGATATGTCGAAACAGGTGAAGCAGCAATGAGGGGTGTGATGGAGGTGTGGGCGATCATTCTGTTAGTGGCACAGCTGTAAGGAGATGAATAAAACCTAGAGTGAAAGACAGAGACAGACAAGAAGAGAGACAGAGAGAGAGACACACAGAGAGAGAAAGACACACAGAGAGAGACAGACACACAGAGAGAGAAGGGAGGGATAGTGAGGAGAGAGATGCTCAGAAAATCACAAATATACGTCTACATATTAAAAAACCGTCCCATGCATTAATAATAATAATATTACACTTGTTAAATTACAAAAGTGAAACAGTTTTTGCTGCAACAAAAGAAATTGGTGGAGTAAATATCACTGTTACTAAACACGCAGAGATATAAAGATGATTGAAGTCTGTGTATAAAAACATTTATAGGTATTAGAGAAGACACACAATGTAATCACACACGCCTCATCTGCATCACGTTTGAACGACATGATTTGTCCACCATTGTACCGTTTGTTTTTGTTCTTTGGTTGCTGTACACACAGTTATATGTGTGATCAGCTGGGTTACAATCAGGGAATGAGGCACAAGCTAGAACCGTGTATCAGTCAGGACACGACAGGACACGACAGGATACAACAGGACACAATAGGATACAACAGGACACGACAGGATACAACAGGACACAATAGGACTCAACAGGACACGACAGGATACAACAGGACACGACAGGATACGACAGGACACAACAGGACACGACAAGATACAACAGGACACAATAGGACACAGCAGGATACAACAGGACACGACAGGACACAACAGGACAGAACAGGACACGACAGGCCACAATAGGACACAATAGGATACAACAGGACACGACAGGATACAACAGGACATCGCTCTATGCTCATCTCTACAGCTGTCCTAGCTCAGATATCTCTACACTCATATAAGCTGTACTAGCTCAGATATCTCTACACTCATATAAGCTGTACTAGCTCAGATATCTCTACACTCATATAAGCTGTACTAGCTCAGATATCTCTACACTCATATAAGCTGTCCTAGCTTAGACATCTCTACACTCATATAAGATGTCCTAGCTCAGACATCTCTACACTCATATAAGCTGTACTAGCTCAGATATCTCTACACTCATATAAGCTGTACTAGCTCAGATATCTCTACACTCATATAAGCTGTACTAGCTCAGATATCTCTACACTCATATAAGCTGCCCTAGCTCAGATATCTCTACACTCATATAAGCTGTACTAGCTCAGATATCTCTACATTCATATAAGCTGTACTAGCTCAGATATCTCTACACTCATATAAACTGTACTAGCTCAGATATCTCTACACTCATGTAAGCTGTACTAGCTCAGATATCTCTACACTCATATAAGCTGTCCTAGCTCAGATATTTCTACACTCATAAGCTGTCATAGCTCAGATATCTCTACACTCATATAAGCTGTATTAGCTCAGATATCTCTATGCGCACCTGCTGTCCTAGCTCAGGATGGTGCACTGTGTTATACAGTGACAATATAGTGGTGACTATCAGGCTTCCTGTGAAACACCTCGATGCCATGACAGTAAATTATAGGCATAAATCAAAGTGTTTTCCTGGAACATTGATCCCAGCTTGTTAAACATGGAATTATCTTAGCAGTAAATTATAATGTCATTGCATCAGCCCTCCAGTAATTTCAAATATAATATGATAATATAAACTGTTTTCTTAATGTGCTTTTTAAATGTGACATGACAATTAACTGTAATGCCATGATATTTATAATCCTGTACCACTTTATGCTTTGCCTTCAATGCAACAACATTTGGCACAATGTCTTTCAGTATCTCTTATGAAAAATACAGACGTGACACAGATATTTTTACACAGATACACAAAGGATTTTTCATGTTACAGTAAAGACAAGAATGAGTGAACTACTGCATAAGGTAAGCCATCATGTCAGTAAGTTGAAGTGTTACTCAGGGTCTACTCAGGGTTCACTCAGGGTTCACTCAGGGTTTAGTCAGGGTTCACTCAGGGTTTACATAGGGTTCACTCAGGGTTTACACAGGGTTTACTCAGGGTTCGGTCAGGGTTTAGTCAGGGTTCACTCAGGGTTTACACAGGGTTTAGTCAGGGTTCACTCAGGGTTTACATAGGGTTTACCCAGGGTTTACACAGGGTTTACACAGGGTTTACTCATTGCTTGCACAATCCACAGTGTCTCCTACATACATACGTATCTCTGTCCTTATGAACTGTAGGCAATATATTTACAAAAAGGCAGAATAAAACTTCCCATAATGAACCCTTGATGTGATGGTCACAGCTCAGGCTCGCTGAGACATGCAGGGAACCATGTTTCACCCTATAGGACGTATAGGGCCACATGTTGTACCAATAGCTTCCTACCGCTACAAAATACTCAATTTAGATTCAGTATTTGCCTAAATTTATCTTGGTTCCAGTCAAAGCAAAATAGAAACACATGTGCTTGTGTGTGTGTGTGTGTGTGTATGTATGTGTGTGTGTGTGTGTGTATGTGTGTGTTTGCGTGCATGTGTGTGTGTATGTGAGTGCGTGTATATGTGCATGTATGTGTGTGTGTGCATGTGTATGTACATATTTGTATATGTGTGTGTACATATGTGTGTATGTGTGTGTGTGTACACATGTGTGTATGTATGTGTGTGTGTGTATGTGAGTGTGTGTTCACATGTGTGTGTGTGTGTGTGTGTGTGTGTGTGTACACATGTGTGTATCTATGTTTGTGTGTGTATGTGAGTGTGTGTTCACATGTGTGTGTGTGTGTGTACACATGTGTGTGTGTATGTTTACCCGTTCTGCATGGCTGCAGGATCATATGTTAATGCCACTCCAGTCTGCAACAGAGACACAAACACAGAAAGGGCAGGTGAGGGAACAGATTACACAACTCCATCTCCCCGTCTGTCTCCCCGTCTGTCTGTCTGTCTCACTCTCTCTACGTGTGTGTGTGTGTGAGACAGAGAGTGACATTTCAGCTGAGAAGCTCACTAGACACTAAGAGGGTTTCTGTAATGAAGTGTACATGAAGATGTTATTGAGAATCTATAGCAACAGAAATAAGATTAAGTATATTATCTGTATGATTGGTCATATTTCACTCCATCTCTCTCTCTACCACTCTCCCCTCTCTCTCTTTCTCTATCCCACTCTCTGCTCTCTATCCCTCTCTCTCCTCTCTATCCCTCTCTCTCCTCTCTGTCCCTCTCTCTCCTCTCTGTCCCTCTCTCTCCTCTGTTTCTGTCTCTTTCTCTCTCTCTATTATCTCCCTTTGTCTCTTTCTTGCTGTGGGGAATATCACGTATGTCACTTAGGACAGGAAATATGAGAAGACATGATAAAAAGAAGGACACTGAGGAAAAGAGAGAAGACAAAGAACGATAGAAAAGACAGACAGATAGAGGGAAGGAGAAGTAACCCTGCTATACAGGCCTTAACCACATCTCCACCAGACCAGAGAGAGAGAGAGAGAGAGAGAGAGAGAGAGGGAGAGAGAGAGAGAGAGAGAGAGAGAGCGATGTCCTCACCTCCCCCTCTCTGTGCCATGATCTGCTGTTCTGGGGGTATTTACACTGACTCTGTCTCTTCTTCTGTCCACCATCAGCAAACTTGCACAACAATGGCTCTGCAGGGGCTAGAGAGAGAGAGAGAGAGGGGGAGGGAGGGAGGGAGGGAGGGAGAGAGGGAGAGAAGGAGATTAACAAACTAAAATTAACAAACTAAAAGCAATAGAATGCATGATGGTGTTGTGAATGAATGATAATGATCAAATGAATGATACAATTCTCAAGCTGAGTGGCGGATTCTTCTCTGAAATATGTAATCAAGGACTAATAACACCAATCTTTAAATCTGCTGGTAAAATTAAACCTAACAATTACAGAGGCATCTGTGTGAACAGTAATCTGGGGAAGTTCATGTGTAGCATTTTAAATTCTAGATTTCTGAACTTCCTTACTAAGCACAATGTCCTAATTATAAGTCAAAATGGATTCCTTCGAAATGACCGTACCACAGATCACACTGACACTCTATATACTGAGAACCGTGAGGAAACACACAGGACTCTCTAAATAAAATAACACATGGTAGAAATTCCAATCAAAATATGGCTACAAATATTTGAATCTGTAATTGAGCCAACTGCCTTGCATGTCTGTGAGGTGTGTGGGCCGCTCACACATCATCACATGGTACAAACATCCCAGTGAGACGCTGCATGCAGAGTTCAGCAGAACTATGTTAAAGGTGCACAGGAGCACCGCAGACAATGTGGACAGTGCAGAATTAGGCAGATGTCCTTTATTAAGGGACGTAATAAAGACACAACAGTGAGCAATCAAACTGGACACATTTACAACACAGCGACCAAATCAACCAAAACTCATAACAACTTAAACAAAAGTATTTTACTCACTGTGACACTCAATCAAAATTGCAGGGAATATTTTACCTGGCCCTAAATCAGGAGCACGGCAGACACACACACACAAACACACACACACAAACACACACACAGGGGCAACGAGAGACCTTCATTGGCAATGGATGAGAAGGCATAACAGGGTCTTATTGAGATAATAATCATGTTGGCAGAGAGTGGAACAAGACTTACTCTCCACTCTCCATCCAAACACTCCCTCTCTTTGTTAGACCTGTCTCCCTCTCTCTGTTAGACCTGTCTCCCTCTCTCTGTTAGACCTGTCTCCCTCTCTCTGTTAGACCTGTCTTCCTCTCTCTATTAGACCTGTCTTGCTCTCTCTGTTAGACCTGTCTTCCTCTCTCTATTAGACTTGTCTTCCTCTCTCTATTAGACCTGTCTCACCTCTCTCTGTTGGATCTGCCTTCCTCTCTCTGTTAGACCTGTCTCCCTCTCTCTGTTAGACCTGTCTTCCTCTCTCTATTAGACCTGTCTTCCTCTCTCTGTTAGACCTGTCTTCCTCTCTCTATTAGACCTGTCTTCCTCTCTCTATTAGACCTGTCTCACCTCTCTCTGTTGGATCTGCCTTCCTCTCTCTGTTAGACCCGTCTTCCTCTCTCTGTTAGACCTGTCTCCCTCTCTCTGTTATCTTCTCCTGGGTTTTCGCTGGCACTGCAACCTCCCAGTGTTTTTACTGATGTAAAGGCCACAATCAAAAATCCCTCTTACAAACCCTGCTCGAATAAAAGTCATCTTACAAACCCTGCTCAAATAAAAGTCTCTCATACAAATCCCGCTCAAATAAAAGTCATCTTACAAACCCTGCTCGAATAAAAGTCTGTCTTCCAAACCCCACTCAAATAAAGTGATGTTACTTCAGTAGTGGGGGTAATGGTCTAACACTCAACTCAAACAGTGAAACAGTGACTTTACCAAATATGGCCCTTTTCCGGTGCCATCCAGCACTTAAAACAATTAAACAATCACCCCCGGTGGCTCCTATGAATTCATGGGCACGACCCCGGCACGACCCTGGCATGACCCTGGCACGACCCTTTCTACTTTGCCATTTCTACTCTTTTCACTTTTCTCTTAGTACATTACATTTTTTATACCTCAATAATAGTGCTAGAGGGTGTTTTTCTAATACGCACTAATGTACTAACGTACATTAGAGCTGCCACTATAATAACCTCTATAATAAAGTTCAGTATTAGGGCTGCCACTATAATAACCTCTATAATAAAGTTCAGTATTAGGGCTGCTACTATAATAACCTCTATAATAAAGTTCAGTATTAGGGCTGCCACTATAATAACCTCTATAATAAAGTTCAGTATTAGAGCTGCCACTATAATAACCTCTATAATAAAGTTCAGTATTAGAGCTGCCACTATAATAACCGCTATAATAAAGTTCAGTATTAGGGCTGCCACTATAATAACCTCTATAATAAAGTTCAATATTAGAGCTGCCACTATAATAACCTCTATAATAAAGTTCAGTATGAGGGCTGCTACTATAATAACCTCTATAATAAAGTTCAGTATTAGGGCTGCCACTATAATAACCTCTATAATAAAGTTCAGTATTAGGGCTGCCACTATAATAACCTCTATAATAAAGTTCAGTATTAGAGCTGTCACTATAATAACCTCTATAATAAAGTTCAGTATTAGGGCTGCCACTATAATAACCTCTATAATAAAGTTCAGTATTAGGGCTGCCACTATAATAACCTCTATAATAATAAAGTTCAGTATTAGAGCTGCCACTATAATAACCTCTATAATAAAGTTCAGTATTAGAGCTGCCACTATAATAACCTCTATAATAAAGTTCAGTATTAGGGCTGCCACTATAATAACCTCTATAATAAAGTTCAGTATTAGAGCTGCCACTATAATAACCTCTATTATAAAGTTCAGTATTAGGGCTGCCACTATAATAACCTCTATAATAAAGTTCAGTATTAGGGCTGCCACTATAATAACCTCTATAATAAAGTTCAGTATTAGAGCTGCCACTATAATAACCTCTATAATAAAGTTCAGTATTAGAGCTGCCACTATAATAACCTCTATAATAAAGTTCAGTATTAGGGCTGCCACTATAATAACCTCTATAATAAAGTTCAGTATTAGGGCTGCTACTATAATAAACATTATAATAAAGTTCAGTATTAGGGCTGCCACTATAATAACCTCTATAATAAAGTTCAGTATTAGGGCTACCACTCTAATAATCTCTGTTCTAGAGTTCAGTGCTAGGAACTGCTACTCTAATAAACTCTATAGTAAGGTTCAGTATTAGGGCTGCTACTCTAATAATTTCTGTCACAGAGAATTCAGTGCTACACACTCTTCTGCTGATCTACAATTCAATAAATTATTGTTTAATCTAGAGGAGATTAAAGTGGTGTGAACTCAGACTTTTATAGAGTGCAAGAGAAAGATAAAGACACAGAGAGAGAATCAGTCAGTCTATCAATATAACAAAACAAGCCAAGCAGCTACACGGACGGACAGTGGAACGGCCCCAAGCTTCCCGCCCAGGAGATCAGCCCAGGAGATCAGCCCAGAAGATCAGCCCAGGAGATCAGCCCAGGAGATCAGCCTAGGAGATCAGCCCAGAAGATCAGCCTAGGAGAACATCTCAGGAGAACATCCCAGAAGATCAGCCTAGGAGAACATCCCAGAAGATCAGCCTAGAAGAACAGCCCAGAAGATCAGCCCAGGAGGACAGCCCAGAAGATCAGCCCAGGAGAACAGCCCAGAAGATCAGCCCAGGAGAACAGCCCAGAAGATCAGCCCAGGAGAACAGCCCTGAAGATCGGCCCAGGAGAACAGCCCAGAATATCAGCACAGAATATCAGCCCAGGAGAACAGCCCAGAAGATCAGCCCAGGAGAACAGCCCAGAATGAAACATGCAGATAAGTATTCCCACTGTAATATCCCAGAATTACTACTGCATTCCTAACCAGATCAGGTACACAGATTCTGTTCAGTTTGTTTGGCCTGAATTCATTCATTTTTCATTTTTGGGTTCAGGTCCTTTACATTAGCAGGTCTGCTGTCTGTCGTACTGATGTCTGTTTTTCTCTTGTCTGTCGTACTGCTGACTGTCGTACTGCTGACTGTCGCACTGCTGTCTGTCACTCTGCTGACTGTCGTACTGCTGTCTGTTTTTCTCTTGTCTGTCGTACTGCTGACTGTCGTACTGCTGACTGTCGCACTGCTGTCTGTCACTCTGCTGACTGTCGTACTGCTGTCTGTTTTTCTCTTGTCTGTCGTGCTGCTGTCTGTCGTGCTGCTGACTGTCGTACTGCTATCTGTTTTTCTCTTGTCTGTCGTACTGCTGACTGTCATAGTACTGTCTGTCGTACTGCTGTCTGTCGCACTGCTGACTGTCGTACTGCTGACTGTCGTACTGCTGACTGTCGCACTGCTGTCTGTCGCACTGCTGTCTGTCGCACTGCTGACTGTCGTACTGCTGACTGTCGCACTGCTGACTGTCGCACTGCTGACTGTCGCACTGCTGACCTGCTGACTGTTGCTGGTCACTTCATTACACCTTACAGTGTCTTCTGGGAGCTGAATGGTGCTTGTGTCTGTATAATCACAATAACCCCCTTTAAATGGAACTGAACTGAATTAAACAAAGTAAAATTGTGTGAAAATAAAAGAACTAGACAGAGACAGACAGAGACAGACAGACAGAGACAGAGACAGACAGAGATAGACAGACAGAGACAGAGACAGACACAGACATACAGAGACAGACAGACACAGACAGAGACAGACAGAAACAGAGACAGATAGAGACAGAGACAGACAGAGACAGACAGACACAGTCAGAGACAGAGACAGACAGAGGCCTTCAGTGGATCTGCAGTCCTAAGACATTAAAATCACAGTAGCATACATGAATCATAAGCACAAAGATGAATTACTGATCAATACAGCGATCGGAAACAGGTGCTTAAGGGTGAGCTGTGCTGTCGCAGCACTGTGCTGCTGATCAATACTTCTGCTGCAGGAGAGGTCTGATCGTGGAGTTAGACACTATTGATTAACAGTCAATAAAAGGGTGTAAATCCATGCAAAATTCCCACTGTGATGGTGCGAGAAGGGCAGAGTCACTCAGAGAAGGTGATTGGTTATCAGAGTCACTCAGAAGGTGATTCGGAGTCAGTCAGAGAAGGTGATTGGTTATCAGAGTCACTCAGTGAAGGTGATTGGTTATTGGGATGCAGAGCTAATAGACTTGTGACATTCAATTATATTTGTATACAGCTTTCTGCAAAATACACTGGCTGAATATCAAATGTCTCCCTGTTGGACATGGAGTGTGGTAGGTAGAATGCATATTTTTATGACTTGTCTTGTGCACTATATAGGGAGCCAAGATCCGTTTTAAAGCAGCCTGACAGAGATCTGTGAATCCCTGGCCACTAACAAGCAGAAGAGAAAGAGAGAGAGAGTGAGAGAGAGTGAGAAAGAGAGTGAGAGG
>JAGXOD010000101.1:1290000-1292500 GCA_020368025.1 Brachyhypopomus occidentalis
CCTGTAATTATGTACACAGCCTGTAATTATGTACACAGCCTGTAATTATGTACACAGCCTGAACACAGCCTGACTGAACACAGCCTGTAATTATGTACACAGCATGGACACAGCCTGACTGAACACAGCCTGTAATTATGTACACAGCCTGAATACAGCCTGACTGAATTCAGTTAACTGAAGAACTGAAATTTCTGTACCATTTTTGTACAGGAGACTAAAACTAATTTTTAGAATGCAAAATCAAATTTCAAATTCTATAGCAATAGCGTTAAAGAATTAGAATATTTTAATATTCATAAACAAACCAGTACAAAACACACACACACACACTCGGTAAATCAATCAAACCAGAATGTCTGGTGTATGCGAAAGAGAGAGTGAGGGAGACAAGAGGAAGAGGAAGAAGAAAAGAAGAAAGTGCTATTCTGGGAGAAGGACAATATTTACTAACCTTATCATCCTCAGTGGGGCTGAGAATTTGTCCATAAACAAATGTGGTGGTTGAGAGATTTTGGAGACACTGTGTGTGTGTGTGTGTGTGTGTGTTGTTTGGAGATGGAGATGGGGTTAACAGGACTAAGCAAACAACAAGGGAGGAACAACAGGGGAGCTGTTACTCTTGTAGGATTCAAAAGTTATTTCCTTCATATTAAAAGTCCTTGGGGATACGAAAGTTATACCCTTCATAATAAAAGACCTTGAGGTGAAATTTAAACATTTTTTTTCAGCAATGCCGTGTTTTTTCGAAAATAGTGCTGGACTGAAAAATTTGATAGCTAAGTAGTTAACGTTATCCTAATATGCTAAGTTAGTCGTTCATAAGGTTTATTCGTGTGATATGCTCCACTTTAATAACACGACCTGAGACCAGTGGGTGGATGTGTAATAAATGTGCTTTCTACACTTGTGAGTGAGAGAGTGTGATGCACTCTGGGAGATGACCCTTGACCTCGGTTTGCTAGCGCCTTCCACTGCCTGGTGCACTGAAGCCCCTACACAAGTAGATAAGACACTGAGGAGTCTAGAACCCAAGGCGTCTGAGATCAGGACCACGGCGGCCTAGGAGGAACATCACAACCCTCCTTCATAAAAAACAAGGAGGGAGGGTGGAGCTACAGACAGTGGGAGGGTGGAGCTACAGACAGTGGGAGGGTGGAGCTCCAGACGGTGGGAGGGTAGAGCTACAGACGGTGGGAGGGTGGAGCTACAGACAGTGGGAGGGTGGAGCTACAGACGGTGGGAGGGTGGAGCTACACCAATTCACCAATAAACATGAGATGTGTGCAACTCAGCAAATAGCGCTGGTGTCACCCATTGCTTGCTAGCTGATAATTAGCTAGATTGACATGTGGCTAGCAAAATTACTCATGCCTGCCTGCTTCATTAATGGGACTCAGTCACAGGCTGAGAGTCAGTAAGTGAGTCTGTCATTCAGTCAGTCAGTGAGTGAAAATGCCTCTTCTAGCCTGGCCAGTCTTTTGACAAAACCAACTGCACTGTGTCAAGCACAGGGAGGAGCACAGAGGGAGCACTGAGGGAGCACTGAGGGAACACTGAGGGAACACAGAGGGAGCACTGAGGGAACACTGAGGGAGCACTGAGGGAACACTGAGGGAGCACAGAGGGAACACTGAGGGAACACTGAGGGAACACTGAGGGAACACAGAGGGAACACAGAGGGAGCACTGAGGGAGCACTGAGGGAGCACTGAGGGAACACTGAGGGAACACTGAGGGAACACTGAGGGAAAACAGAGGGAGCACAGAGGGAACACAGAGGGAGCACAGAGGGAACACAGAGGGAACACAGAGGGAGCACAGAGGGAGCACAGAGGGAACACAGAGGGAGCACAGAGGGAACACAGAGGGAACACAGAGGGAACACTGAGGGAACACTGAGGGAACACTGAGGGAGCACTGAGGGAGCACTGAGGGAGCACTGAGGGAACACTGAGGGAACACTGAGGGAACACAGAGGGAACACAGAGGGAACACTGAGGGAGCACTGAGGGAGCACTCTCCTCAAAGCTAAGACTCTCCTCAAAGCTGAGCAGAAAGGGCAATGCTAGAGGTCACTGTACACCAGAAATGGTTCACCACCAGGTCAGACACATGACTGCTTGTGCTTTAACTCCATCAGCTGTGCTTGGAACTGCTCAAAGCAGATTACACTCATTCGGATGGTGCAGTTTCATCAGTGCAAAAGTAAAAGTCTCGTTTACCTTCCTGTGTCTTACATTACTTCTTGCTCACTGTCTCTCTCTTTCCCTCTCAACCTCTCTTTCACCCCTTCTCTCTCTCTCTCTCTCCCTCTCATCCTCCCTTTCACCCCTTCTCTCTCTCCCTCCCTCTCATCCTCTCTTTCAAACTTTCTCTTCCTCTCTCTGCTCAGTGCTACTGTGTCTCTCTGACAGTCTTTTTTTTGTCAGTGTGGGTGGGTGAGACTGTCAAGGGAAGCACATGGTGGGATTTTCTCAAAACACCCTGTCTCCCCCCCC
>JAGXOD010000101.1:1297500-1317500 GCA_020368025.1 Brachyhypopomus occidentalis
AGCCAGTCCACAGACACACAACCAGTCCACAGACACACGGCCAGTCCACAGACACACAGCCAGACCACAGACACACAGCCAGTCCACAGACACACTCTTACAGTCCACAGACACACAGCCAGACCACAGACACACAGCCAATCCACAGACACACAGCCAGACCACAGACAAACTCTCACAGTCCACAGACACACTCTCACAGACATGAGACATTAGTTTTAATTACTTAGTTTTATTGTATTGTTGAATAAAAAACAGTAATACTATGATGTAGGAACCTTGTAAACCAGTGTAATGGAAGCGTGTCCTGGTAATATAGCCTACAAAATGATCCTACCTACATAATAATGGAAGCATATTTTGATAAGGTAATATAGCCTAAAAAATTATCCTACCTACAATACTGATTCTGGAAACACGTTCTGATAAGGTAAAATAATTACAGGAGTCAACAACAGTAAACTAAAATTGTGCTGAATTAGCTTCAGTGAGTTACTGCCACTATAACTATATATACACACTGCGGTAGGACATTTTGACTCAGTAGCACGAATCTATAAATTGGCGCTACGGCTGTGCGCTAAACACCGACGTGGAAGCAGCATGTGCAGCAGCTGTAGGTCGGACAGCTTGATGGGAAGCAGATTTCCAGAACCGGTGTTTAGCCCTGTAGTGCTACATGTGTGCTAGGCTATTCCTAGCTGTCCAATAACGCTAATAAAAAGTATTTGTTTTGTACTAACATCAAATTTCTTTTCCAAAACAAAAGCTCTGACTGTAGCTGAAAGGCTTCTCAGCGTTTCTGCTCCACCTTCTCAGCGTTTCTGCTCTACCTTCTCAGCGTTTCTCCTCCACCTTCTCAGCGTTTCTGCTCTACCTTCTCAGCGTTTCTCCTCCACCTTCTCAGCGTTTCTGCTCCACCTTCTCAGCGTTTCTGCTCTACCTTCTCAGCGTTTCTCCTCCACCTTCTCAGCGTTTCTGCTCCACCTTCTCAGCGTTTCTCCTCCACCTTCTCGCCACGTTTCTTTTCAAAACAGATAAACAGTCAGATATTTGGGGACTTCAACAGAAGCGCCAATCTTTGGTGTCTGAAGATATATTTGTCTGAACCTCCTTCTGATTTGGGGTAACTGCGAGAAGATAACCTGTTTCATCTGCCCCCACTGCTGTGCACATCTGTGGTCTCAAGGAGATGAGGTTGGACACACCACCATGGATGAGGTTGGACACACCACCATGGATGAGGTTGGACACACCACCATGGATGAGGTTGGACACACCACCATGGATGAGGTTGGACACACCACCATGGATGAGGTTGGACACACCACCATGGATGAGGTTGGACACACCACCATGGCCACTTTTGTGGTATCCCAACTCAAACGGTCAGTTGACATTCAGGGCTGTAAAGCAATTTTACACCAGTGAGTTCTTGTGGTTATTGTGCTATGGTGGTTACACGAGTAAGTGGTTATGTTGGTCAGTGGCTCAGGGCATCTTAAGGGTGAGACTGCATTCAGAATCAGCTTGTGCCACCAGGAGAAGTGCAGGAGAAGCTAGAGGTGAGCAATGACTTATTCTGTGGGTGACATTGTACTGTGTGGTTGGGTTGGGGTTAGTGTTGGGGTTAGTGTTGCGGTTAGTGTGGTGTTGGGGTTAGTGTTAGTGTTAGATGCTAATTAGCCATCAGAGCACCTTAACTGGCTTTTCTGGAGTGCAATAATTACAGTGCAAGAGCTCCAGTCAAAAAGACCAGCACAGCTCAACTGGACGTAATAAATTAATATGGGAGGTGTGTGAAGCTGGGAGCTGTCAGCCTCCAGTTTGTGGAGCAACCAGGCGTCTTCATGAGCCACATCGCTCATCGTAAACATGCCAAACAGAGAACACATGATGTGATAGTAATATAGATGTCTAAATGCTCTTAGGGGAAAAGGGAAGGGACCATAATAACCAGGCTGGTCACACACACACACCACACACACACACACACACACACACACACACACACACACACACACACACACACACACACACACACACACACACACACACACACACACACACACACACACACACACACACACACACACACACACACACACACACACACACACACACACACACACACACACACACACACACACGCGCACACACACACACACACACACACACACACACACACACACACACACACACACACACACACACACACACACTGACTGAGCGGCTGACATTTATCACACACTTCATTAACAGCATAAACAGTTAACCCAAGTGTGATCTCTCCCCATTTGCCATTTCACTTTGCTATGGCTATAAAATACCAGTCATGGAAATGGACAAGCACAAAACTGTTTTCATTTTCGTTTTATTTTTGTGAATAATGAAAACAGAACTGCAGATGTTGATGTTTCATGTCAGTTGTCATTTTGCTCTGTGCGCACATATGGAAAAGGAAAATATGAAGTGTGTCTGCGTATTTTCACTTTAATGTTTAAATTACAAGAACCTTTCAGCTTCCAAACATCAGCAGTGCTGAATGCTGAACACACTGAACGCTGAACACACTGAACACACATGCAGATGCTACATGCTTTACAAACACCCAAATCACAAGCCTTACAATAACGTGGATCTGGATTTGGATCTGGAGTCTAAAAGCTCTGCACTACAACATTAGATCAGCAGACGAAGTCAGACTGTGCCTATGTGAAGATGAATATACAGACAGTAAATGTAGTGTTCTACATCCAACAATATAGTGTGTGTGTCTGTGTGTGTGTGTGTGTGTTGAAGGATTATGGTTAGATGCTTATTTGCACACCAGTGCGTTGCAAAGTATCTGCTTTGAAAACTCTGTTATGACACATGCAGTCATAAATATCCCACCACTGAGGATGAAAAGGTTAGAGGGAGAGAGGAGAGAGAGAGGGAGAGAGAGAGGAAGAGAGGGAGAGAGGAGAGAGAGAGAGAAAGAAAGACAAAAGAGAGAGAGGGAAAGAAAGGCAGGGAGAGAGAGAAAGAGAGAGAAAAGGGGAGTGAAGGAGAGGGACAGAGCGAAGGAGAGAGGGAGGGACAGAGCGAAGGAGAGAGGGAGAGGGAGAGAGAGAGTGAAGGAGAGAGGGAGCAGGTCTAATGATTAGGGTGGGCTGTGCTTTGAGAAGGGATATGGCCTTTTCTGAGAGTTTAATGTCCTTTAATACCAGCATGCTCTACTGCTGCTGTGTAAATCATACTGTAATTGAAGGCTGTAAGTGTGTATGTGTAAGAGAGTGTGTGTGTTCGTGTGTGTGTGTGTGTGTCTACGTGTGTGTGTAAATTTATTGAAGCACAACTTTCATGCACTTTTGAAATTGCATTTTTGTCCTCTAAATTTTCTAAAGGTGATTTGGATTAGTCTGCTCTGGAAATAATTGCAAACCATACAGGGAACATGTTTAAAAGCGCACGCACACGCACACACACACACGCACACACAGAGGAATCTGAGCACAATATCCACTGCAAAAATGTATTTTTGTTACCAAGCCTCTAGAGCTTCTGTGGTGGTCCAGGGCTAACAGGGTTAGTGTCAGAGCCCTGATCACCCAGCACAGCGAGGACACATCCTGCACAGCGAGGACACGTCCAGCACAGCGAGGACACGCCCAGCACAGCGAGGACACGTCCAGCACAGCGAGGACACGTCCTGCACAGCGAGGACACGTCCAGCACAGCGAGGACACGTCCAGCACAGCGAGGACACATCCTGCTAAGCAGAACCAGTATTAATGGTGTTCCACCTAAAGTAAATGTATTATCCATGTTGAACATGTCACAGCCTGCAGATATAGGGAGTTAAGACTAATGTGATGAGCCCAGATCAGAGCGCCCCCTAGAGTCCCGGGGTGTGAGTCGCAGGAGATATCAGACCTGCTCTCCACACACCTCGACCACCAGGTTCCTCTGATCCACCAGGTGCTATTCAGGATAAACAGACGACTATGGGGGGTTTGGTTAGCACACCAGCAGGTGACAGCACCATCAGAAATAACCAAAAACAGAAGAAAATGTGCATGACACACATGGCACCAACTCTCTCTGGTTCTCCCTTAAACCAAGGTTAGTTCTCCAAGGGTGGACCCCTAGAACCCTGACCCCTAGAACCCCGACCCCTAGAACCCCGACCCCTAGAACCCTGACCCCTAGAACCCCGACCCCTAGAACCCTGACCCCTAGAACCCCGACCACTAGAACCCCGACCACTAGAACCCCGACCCCTAGACCATTGACCCCTAGAACCTTGACCCCTAGAACCCCGACCCATAGAACCCTGACCCATAGAACCCTGACCCCTAGAACCCCGACCCATAGAACCCCGACCCCTAGAACCCTAACCCTCCTCATAAGCTCCTCGTGCACGTTTGAACAACAGCTGATGACTAAAAGGTGAAATTTGGTCTAATGTCTGATCAGCGTTACCATGGCAATAGATTCACTCAAGTTACTCAGCAAGCTTGCAAAGGCGATCAATTCAGCACTGTGTAACTGTGCACAAAATTCCCTCTTGTGAGAGAGAGGAAGAAAGGGAAGAGAGGGAAGGAGGGAGGGAGGGAGAGAGAGAGAGAGGAGGAGTAACGATTGGGGTGGCATCTGTGTCTTCTGTCAGTCTCTTCTAGGCTTTAGCATCAGGAGATTCTCAGCACACCTCGACGACGTTCGAGTTTCATCTACTGAGGAACAAGAAATGAACCAAACATTTCCTCAAACTTCCAAAGGAACTGAGTGAGGATGACACACCAGGAGGCTCCCAAAAACATCCAACATGAGACTGTATATAAACCTGGGAATGAATTCCAGAGCACTAGTTAGGAACCCAAAGAATGTAGTAAGATAGTAAATACAGTTTTAATGCATTTATACTCTTGGAGCTAACCTGAGATGTACTAACCTCACTGAGATGTACTAACCTCAGAGTCTTGGGCGTGGCCTTTCATCTCCCTAGAAATTGGGCCTAACCCTAACCCTAACACTAACTCTAACCCTAACACTAAACCTAAGCCTAACTCTAACTCTACCCTAACCCTAACCCTACTCTAACTCTAACCCTACCCTAACCCTAACCCTAACCCTAACCCTACTCTAACTCTAACCCTACCCTAACCCCAACTCTAACTCTAACCCTACCCTAACCCTACTCTAACTCTAACCCTAACTCTAACCCCAACACTAACCCTACACTAACTCTAACCCTAACCCTACTCTAACTACCCCCTACCCTAACCCTACTCTAACTCTAACCCCTACCCTAACCCTAACCCTACTCTAACTCTAACCCCTACCCTACCCCTAACCCTACTCTAACCCTAACCCTACCCTAACCCTAACCCTAACCCTACTCTAACTCTAACCCTAACCCTACTCTAACTCTAACCCCAACCCTAACCCTACTCTAACTCTAACCCTAACCCTACTCTAACTCTAACCCCTACCCTAACCCTACTCTAACTCTAACCCCAACTCTAACCTTAACCCTAACTCTAACTTCTTCACTTCTACCATATTCTCGAAAGCAGAGGAAGCCCGTTTGTCCCACTGTGCTTCTGTCAGGGTAAATGCATGACGTGCATTTTATCATATATATTTCTTGGTCAATGTTTAATTTATGTTTTCATGGGTTTACCATATTCAAAAAAACCTGAAAACCTGAAATGTGCTATAAAGTGCAAATCTAATCAGAAGGTGTTATACTGAATAATCAGAAGGTGTTATACTGAATATGGCTGGAATCAGCTTCTCTGAGATGACTCAGCATAACTGGGCAGTAACCGATAATCATATGGTGCAGCACACAGCCACACCGCCACTGAGCCCTCCTGAGCACA
The DNA here is from genome assembly GCA_020368025.1 of Brachyhypopomus occidentalis. NCBI lineage: Eukaryota > Metazoa > Chordata > Actinopteri > Gymnotiformes > Hypopomidae > Brachyhypopomus > Brachyhypopomus occidentalis. The sequence goes on from JAGXOD010000101.1 coordinate 1,303,371, forward strand.
CTTCACATCTAGTACACTTCACGTCTAGTACGTCACACCTAGTACACTTCACACCTAGTACCCTCCTATTTAACATACAGCTAAGTGCTGCGCCGTGAGTCTAGTCCACTGTCACACCCACACAAGCTTTTCAGTTACATTTCTATCCAAATCTAGGGAACAAATAAACAATGAAGATTGAAGGCTGAGATGAAAGTGAATATGAGTACAGTTAAGGCCTCTGTTGACCTGATTGACCTTCAAAGCTCACACATCAGCGTCCTGGAGATTCCCCACTTTACAGAGAGAGAGAGGGAGGGGGGAGAGAGAGAGAGAGAGAGAGAGAGAGAGAGCTAAACCCACCTATCACATGCAGGAGGGTGGGACTGGGGTGGAGCTAAACCCACCTATAACATGCAGGAGGGTGGGACTGGGGTGGAGCTAAACTTTGCCGTTTGAATCACAGCTGCTATTTTGCAACTGCTTAATTATTCAATCAAACAAAAGCTAAGGAACTGCAGTTTCTTCATAGCAAGTGAAACTGTAAACACACACACATACACAAACACAAACATTTTGAACGCATTTCCATTTCAGAAGCAATTATTTTGCAGATGAAAATGTTTTTTTTTGTTTTCTTGATATGTTTTCACAGATATGACATTGTGAAACTACAGAGATGTATCATATAGAGATGTATCATACAGAGATGTATCATACAGAGATGCATCATGCAGAGATGTATCATACAGAGATGCATCATGCAGAGATGTATCATACAGAGATGTATCATATAGAGATGCATCATATAGAGATGTATCATACAGAGATGCATCATGCAGAGATGTATCATATAGAGATGCATCATATAGAGATGTATCATACAGAGATGCATCATGCAGAGATGTATCATACAGAGATGTATCATATAGAGATGCATCATATAGAGATGTATCATACAGAGATGTATCATACAGAGATGTATCATACAGAGATCTCTCTCGCATGCTCCACAAAACTGCCATTAGAGCTCATCTATTTTAATAAAGGGTTAATGGGGGTCTAAACACCCTCTCTGCACCTCCCCCGTCAACCCCCAGCACAGTCTCCAAACACACAATTCATTTTGTCTTCTGCTCATCTTCTCCACATTAAAGATTCATCTACAGCTTACAGCAATAATCCATTATTAACATGTGGAGATACAGCCGATTTTCCTCCAAACTCTGGAACCACATCTGAAAAGGGATCTGAGCCTGTGGCCCTGTAACGAAAGTACTGGCTGCTTTAGAAATCCTGGGTGGAAGGAGCTGGTTTGGGCAGGGGCAGCTGAACCAGGCCATAGATCCCAGCAATGTAGGTGCTGTTACGCCAGAGCACTGGTGAGACCAGGGGAGGACTCATGAGGCTGTTCCAATAACCGTCCCCCCCTCCACACAAAGGAGAAACACCTCTCCTGACCTGGCAGCACTAGTACTGAGATGTTGGAGAAACACCTTTATCTCAAACTCTTTTATCTGCTTCGTCAGACTGGCTGCTCTCCAGAGGTCTGGACCATGGTGCTGATATATATACACACATTATATTGCCAAAAGTATTCGCTCACTCATCCAAATTATTGGAATCAGGTGTTCAAATCACTTCCATGGCCACAGGTGTATAAAATTAAGCACCCAGGCATGCAGACTGTTTTTACAAACCTTTGTGAAAGAATGTGTCACTCTCAGGAGCTCTGTGCATTCCAGCGTGGAACAGTGGTAGGCCACCTGTGCAACAAATCCAGTCGTGAAATTTCCTCGCTCCTAAATATTCCACAGTCAGCTGTATTATAAGAAAATGGAAGTGTTTGGGAACAACAGCAACTCAGCCACGAAGTGGTAGGTCATGTAAACAGACGGAGTGGGGTCAGCAGATGCTTTTGCGCATAGTGCGAAGAGGTCAGCAACTTTCTGCAGACATCCAAACTTCATGTGGCCTTCAGATCAGCTCATGAACAGTGCGCAGAGAGCTTCATGGAATGGGTTTCCATGGTCGAGCAGCTGTATCCAAGCCATACATCACCAAGTGCAATGCAAAGCATCAGATGCAGTGGTGTAAAGCACGCCGCCAGTGGACTAGAGCAGTGGAGACGCGTTCTCTGGAGTGACGAATCACACTTCTCCATCTGCCAATCTGATGGACGAGTCTGGGTTTGGCGGTTGCCAGGAGAACGGTACTTGTCTGCCTGCATTGTGCCAAGTGTAAAGTTTGGTGGACTTAAGCTCAAATGTGAGTCAAGGAGGGTGAGTGAATACCTTTGGCAATATAGTGTGTGAATATATATATATATATAATCTATAAGATTGACCCCAGCAGCAGACGCCTGTGAGAGCAGTAATCTGGGGATATCTGATTTGCTGTGTTTTTAATGCATGAATACAGACATTCCTTACTGAACACAGCACGTGGAGTAAGTCATACAGGCGTTGTATCACAGCACCACACACATCCAGCCTACACACCTCCATCAAAACAAGTACAGGCTCAGTGACCTAAACCTGGGGCCACAGAAATGGACAGATACACCAAACCGTGGGTGTTGGAGAGAGAACACAGTGTGGTCACAGCATGACTGCAGATTCTGCTCCACTGCTACACTAGAGAGAGAGAACATGAGAGAAAGAGAAAATGAGAGAAGGAAACAGAAAAAGAGAGAGAGGGAGAAGATAGAGAGAAAGAAGGAAAAGTAAGAGAAAATGAGAGAATGAAAATGAAAGTGTCAGGAAGAAGGATGGAGAGTTGAGATGAGGAAGAGGAGAGAGTATTTGTGTTCATTTACTCAAACAACACTCAGATAACATCTGCACCATGTTACAGGAACAAAGGGGTGACGGTGAGCAGCATTACGTCGATGTACAAAAGCTGTTAACGTGAAGGTCAGACGCATGGCTCAGTACACCTACGCTATGGACCACTGCTGAAGGGTTTACAGACACACCATCTACAGACGCATGGCTAAGTACACCTACGCTATGGACCACTGCTGAAGGGTTTACAGACGCACCATCTACAGACGCATGGCTCAGTACACCTACGCTATGGACCACTGCTGAAGGGTTTACAGACGCACCATCTAATGACGCATGGCTCAGTACTCCTACGCTATGGACCACTGCTGAAGGGTTTACAGACGCACCATCTACAGACGCATGGCACAGTACACCTACGCTATGGACCACTGCTGAAGGGTTTACAGACACACCATCTACAGACGCATGGCTCAGTACACCTACGCTATGGACCACTGCTGAAGGGTTTACAGACACACCATCTACAGACGCATGGCTCAGTACACCTACGCTATGGACCACTGCTGAAGGGTTTACAGACACACCATCTACAGACGCATGGCTCAGTACACCTACCCTATGGACCACTGCTGAAGGGTTTACAGACACACCATCTACAGAGGCATGGCTCAGTACACCTACGCTATGGACCACTGCTGAAGGGTTTACAGACACACCATCTACAGATGCATGGCTCAGTACACCTACGCTATGGACCACTGCTGAAGGGTGTACACACCATCTACAGAGACGGTAGTGAAACATGCTACCACACACTTTGGACAAATGAATACAAACTCAGTTTTGCAGTGTTTATATTAGAAGGTCACTCTTCATCCAATGTCTGAGGGCCAGTAGAGAAGGTCAGGGTAGATACATGTGTGGTGCTCACATAGAGGGGCTAGCAGGGCAGTGTGAGTACCTTCAACACAACAGTGGAAATGGAGACCATGCAGGGAGATTAAGTGGCCGAGGGGGTAACATTGGGATGGTGGAAGCTAGAGGGGTAACACTGGGATGGTGGAAACTAGAGAGGGTAACATTGGGATGGTGGAAACTAGAGAGGGTAACATTGGGATGGTGGAAGCTAGAGGGGGTAACACTGGGATGGTGGAAACTAGAGAGGGTAACATTGGGATGGTGGAAACTAGAGAGGGTAACATTGGGATGGTGGAAGCTAGAGGGGGTAACACTGGGATGGTGGAAGCTAGAGGGGGTAACACTGGGATGGTGGAAGCTAGAGGGGGTAACATTGGGATGGTGGAAGCTAGAGGGGGTAACACTGGGATTGTGGAAGCTAGAGGGGTAACATTGGGATGGTGGAAGCTAGAGGGGGTAACACTGGTATTGTGGAAGCTAGAGGGGGTAACACTGGGATGGTGGAAGCTAGAGGGGGTAACATTGGGATGGTGGAAGCTAGAGGGGGTAACACTGGGATGGTGGAAGCTAGAGGGGGTAACATTGGGATGGTGGAAGCTAGAGGGGGTAACATTGGGATGGTGGAAGCTAGAGGGGGTAACACTGGGATGGTGGAAGCTAGAGGGGGTAACACTGGGATGGTGGAAGCTAGAGGGGGTAACATTGGGATGGTGGAAGCTAGAGGGGTAACACTGGGATTGTGGAAGCTAGAGGGGGTAACACTGGGATGGTGGAAGCTAGAGGGGGTAACACTGGTATTGTGGAAGCTAGAGGGGGTAACACTGGGATTGTGGAAGCTAGAGGGGTAACATTGGGATGGTTTTATATTTTATAACAGAAGAAAGTAATCCAGGTTTTTGTAAACTACCATTAAGGACAGATGAACAGTCAACGTGGAAAGCAGCTCAATAGCTAAACATGTGATGTGAGAATGGGAAGGAACATGTTTGTTTACTAAGATGCTCAAATGGCCTGTCTGTGGTTGTCATAGCAGTGGAGTGGAACGTTAACCGTAGCTTTAACGAGCCTGTGGTTCTCATAGCAGGGCAATGGAGTGGAACGTTAACCGTAGCTTTAACGAGCCTGTGGTTCTCATAGCAGGGCAATGGAGTGGAACGTTAACCGTAGCTTTAACGAGCCTGTGGTTCTCATAGCAGCACAATGGAGTGGAACGTTAACCGTAGCTTTAACGAGCCTGTGGTTCTCATAGCAGCAGGGCAATGGAGTGGAACGTTAACCGTAGCTTTAACGAGCCTGTGGTTCTCATAGCAGCGCAATGGAGTGGAACGTTAACCGTAGCTTTAACGAGCCTGTGGTTCTCATAGCAGGGCAATGGAGTGGAACGTTAACCGTAGCTTTAATGAGCCTGTGGTTCTCATAGCAGGGCAATGGAGTGGAACGTTAAACGTAGCTTTAACGAGCCTGTGGTTCTCATAGCAGGGCAATGGAGTGGAACGTTAACCGTAGCTTTAACGAGCCTGTGGTTCTCATAGCAGCGCAATGGAGTGGGCGTTAACCGTAGCTTTAACGAGCCTGTGGTTCTCATAGCAGGCAATGGAGTGGAACGTTAACCGTAGCTTTAACGAGCCTGTGGTTCTCATAGCAGGGCAATGGAGTGGAACGTTAACCGTAGCTTTAACGAGCCTGTGGTTCTCATAGCAGGGCAATGGAGTGGGAACGTTAACCGTAGCTTTAACGAGCCTGTGGTTCTCATAGCAGGGCAATGGAGTGGAACGTTAACCGTAGCTTTAATGAGCCTGTGGTTCTCATAGCAGGGCAATGGAGTGGAACGTTAACCGTAGCTTTAATGAGCCTGTGGTTCTCATAGCAGGGCAATGGAGTGGAACGTTAACCGTAGCTTTAACGAGCCTGTGGTCAGAAACACCAACAAGAGAGACAGAAACAGTCAACATGATGCACCAGGCGAAAACAGCACAGACAAAACGTCGGCTGACCGTGAACAGTCAGTGTCACCACGGAAACTGAAATCCCCAGTAGCCAGGCACACAGGGCCAGCGTGAGTAATTCTCTGGACTGGTGAGCAAACGTGGGGAAGATTTGTGGGGGCGTTAGTGGAGCAGGAGCAGCACGGAGCAGCACAGCTGGAGGAGCATCGCCACGCTGTCTCTTGGACACAGACCTGGCTGGACACCACCCTCGCTCCTGGACACCACCCTCGCTCCTGGACACCACCCTCGCTACTGGACACTACCCTCGCTACTGGACACCACCCTCGCTACTGGACACCACACCCGCTACTGGACACCACCCTCGGTCCTGGACACCACCCTCGCTACTGGACACCACCCTCGCTCCTGGACACCACCCTCGCTACTGGACATCACCCTCGCTACTGGACACTACCCTCGCTACTGGACACCACACCCGCTACTGGACACCACCCTTGCTACTGGACACCACACCCGCTACTGGACACCACCCTCGGTCCTGGACACCACCCTCGGTCCTGGACACCACCCTCGGTCCTGGACACCAAATTCACTCCTGGACACCAAATTCGCCCCTGGACACAGGAGCTACAGCAGGATGTATTGCATCTTGGGAGCACCAGAAGGAATGAGGAAGTGACACACAGGGAAGTTAATCAGTGAAGTGACTCCTAACCTCATGTCTGCTTGGCTTTTGGTTGTTTGTTTGGTTTAGCTGAATCTATTGAGCTGAATCAATTAAGCAGAATCAATTGAGCTGAATCAGTTGATCTTTGCCTAATGAAGCTGAACTTGTTAAAATTTTGTGTAAGCTATTTTCAGCAACAACCAAGAACACATTGAATTTGAAACTTTAAGCATTTGATACATTTTTATCAGAGATGGAGGGAGAGGAATATTCTTTGGTTCTTTAAAGCATTCACTGTAGTCATTCTCTCAAGGTATGCTTGGGCTCAGGACACAGAGGGGTCCATTAATTACCCAGACTAATGCTGTGCTAATCAAAGGAGGAGAACCATTATCACACGCTAGTGTTCAGTGACAGCACTCGACAAAGCCAGATGTAAAACCTTTCATTACTGGAAACACACACACGCACACCCAAACAGAGAGAGAGAGAGAAACACACACACAAGATCACTGATGTGGACGCACACTGGGTAAAAATTGTTAACATTCCAGCTGGAAAAAGCTGAAATGACGTGTAATTATTCAATTTGCTGTTCATTACTGCTCCTGCACCAAGAAATCAGAGTAGCAAGGCAGCAAAGATGCTGAGAATATAATTACGCTGTTGTTACCCAAGCTGCAGGAAGACAAGTCTCTCACCGCTAAACACCAACTGCTTACAAGACCTGAAACAAGACCACGTTTCCTCCTAGTACATATTACAGCACTAGCTTATTAGCAGGAAACCTCAAATAGAACATTTCATGAAGACGATGAAAAAGTCCTATTGAAGATGATCTCCTACAACACCCACCAGCAGGACCACACATGCCTGTCCTACCACACGCAGCAGCAGGACCACACATGCCTGTCCTACCACACCCATCAGCAGGACCACACATGCCTGTCCTACCACACGCAGCAGCAGGACCACACATGCCTGTCCTACCACACCCAGCAGCAGGACCACACATGCCTGTCCTACCACACCCAGCAGCAGGACCACACATGCCTGTCCTACCACACCCAGCAGGACCACACATGCCTGTCCTACCACACCCAGCAGCAGGACCACACATGCCTGTCCTACCACACCCAGCAGCAGGACCACACATGCCTGTCCTACCACACCCAGCAGCAGGACCACACATGCCTGTCCTACCACACCCAGCAGCAGGACCACACATGCCTGTCCTACCACACCCAGCAGCAGGACCACACATGCCTGTCCTACCACACCCAGCAGCAGGACCACACATGCCTGTCCTACCACACCCAGCAGCAGGACCACACATGCCTGTCCTACCACACCCAGCAGGGCTCAGGTGAGCTTGTGTGTTGGGCTCTGCTCACACCTGAGCAGTGACGGTTGAATATGCTCAGCTCATACTGTTACCTGCCATCTGAAATGCCACGGCAACCACCAGACCATAGTGCCAACCTGGGACAGATGCCTGAATCAGGGCTAGGACCTGGGACAGATGCCTGAATCAGGGCTAGAAACTGGAACAGATGCCTGAATCAGGGCTAGTACCTGGGACAGATGCTTGAATCAGGGCTAGTACCTGGGACAGATGCCTGAATCAGGGCTAGAAACTTGGACAGATGCCTGAATCAGGGCTAGTACCTGGGACAGATGCTTGAATCAGGGCTAGAACCTGGGACAGATGCCTGAATCAGGGCTAGGACCTGGGACAGATGCCTGAATCAGGTCTAGGACCTGGGACAGATGCTTGAATCAGGGCTAGGACCTGGGACAGATGCTTGAAACAGGACTAGGACCTGGGACAGATGCTTGAATCAGGGCTAGTACCTGGGACAGATGCTTGAATCAGGGCTAGAACCTGGGACAGATGCTTGAATCAGGGCTAGAACCTGGGACAGATGCTTGAATCAGGGCTAGAACCTGGGACAGATGCTTGAATCAGGGCTAGGACCTGGGACAGATGCCTGAATCAGGGCTAGAACCTGGGACAGATGCTTGAATCAGGGCTAGAACCTGGGACAGATGCCTGAATCAGGGCTAGTAAAAACAAACCCAATTTTCTGTTGAGCCCTTAAGAACCAATACATGTGGTTATATATAAATGTGAAATTGTGCAATATATATGAGACTAGGACATTTTTCCTGTTAACTTTGATTCAGAATACAATGAATGAAGCTCAGCTGTGCTTAAAGGAATGTGAACATGTCTGATGGGTTTAGTGAGACAGCAAGGCTCATTAAACACTTCAAATGTGGGTGGGATTAGCTGAATGACACAGAAATCCAGAGAACAGGAGTGGGACCCGTGTTCACATCACAAGAACATCACATCTGCTGTCTCATCTCTTCTAATCTGGTGCCTCCATCACACGTCTGGCAATCTACATGACTGAACAACTCTGACTGAAGTTCAGTGTCTGGTGCAATAATGTCTGTAACTGTGGGTCTGTTATATAACGTTGCTGGTGTTATTGGCAGGCACTCACACACACACACACACACACACACACACACACACACACACACACACACACACACACACACACACACACACACTCACACACACTCACACACACTCACACACACTCACACACACACACACTGAGGTGTGGGCCTAGCACAGAACCCTCATGCTGGCAACCCCTTGGTCTGCAGCACTGAGTACCAGGATGTGATTTCCATCTGGAGACCTGAGTAAGCTCACGAAGGACTTCAGTACTGGGCCCGTTCAGCTGTGTGTGTGCGCTGTGCGGCTCTGTGGACAGTACTGGGCCCGTTCAGCTGTGTGTGTGCGCTGTGTGGCTCTGTGGACAGTACTGGGCCCGTTCAGCTGTGTGTGTGCGCTGTGCGGCTCTGTGGACAGTACTGGGCCCGTTCAGCTGTGTGTGTGCGCTGTGCGGCTCTGTGGACAGTAATGGGCCTGTTCAGCTGTGTGTGTGCGCTGTGCGGCTCTGTGGACAGTACTGGGCCTGTTCAGCTGTGTGTGTGCGCTGTGCGGCTCTGTGGACAGTAATGGGCCTGTTCAGCTGTGTGTGTGCGCTGTGCGGCTCTGTGGACGTGCAGAACTATTAAAGTAATGAAATAAACTAGTCTGACATCCAAAATGGCCTTTGCACTATATCGGATGTTAAGTACAGGAAGGAACACAGTGGAAAAGCACCACACTGCATATAGATAACACTCACACTCCTCTAAATGCAGTGTGTAAACACACTATATAACATTTATAGTACTGGACCCAGTGTGTAAAGACACTATATAACATTTATAGTACTGGACCCAGTGTGTAAATACACTATATAACTTTTGTAGTACTGGACCCAGTACACACTACAAATGCACACTACAAGTGCAAACCTTGCACGAAGAGTCAGATCAGCCTAAACAACAAGAGCAGTGAGATCAGATTAAACAACAAGAAGAGTCAGATCAGCCTAAATAACAAGAGCAGTCAAATCAGATGTAATTATGCAGCCATCATAGATTTCCTTTTGGTCCATGGCATCTCTATGAGGGAATCAGGACACACTACATACCTGGATATATAGACGACATATATATGTATGTCGTCATTTGGGACAGCGTGAGCTACAAGAGTGACCGATTACCTCATCACTAACCACCATCTGACAGATGCCTCACTTACACCACCCTTACTAACCCTGACCGATTACCTCATCACTAACCATGAGCTGACAGATGACTCACTTACACCACCCTTACTAACCCTGACCGATTACATCATCACTAACCACCAGCTGACAGATGCCTCACTTACACCACCCTTACTAACCCTGACCGATTACCTCATCACTAACCACCAGCTGACAGATGTCTCACTTACACCACCCTTACTAACCTTGACCGATTACCTCATCACTAACCACCAACTCACAGATGCCTCACTTACACCACCCTTACTAACCCTGACCGATTACCTCATCACTAACCACCAGCTGACAGATGTCTCACTTACACCACCCTTACTAACCTTGACCGATTACCTTATCACTAACCACCAACTCACAGATGCCTCACTTACACCACCCTTACTAACCCTGACCGATTACCTCATCACTAACCACCAGATGACAGATGCCTCACTTACACCACCCTTACTAACCCTGACCGATTAGATCATCACTAACCACCAGCTCACAGATGCCTCACTTACACCACCCTTACTAACCCTGACCGATTACCTCATCAATAACCACCATCACTAACCACAGATGCCTCACTTACACCACCCTTACTAACCCTGACCGATTACCTCATCACTAACCACCAGCTGACAGATGCCTCACTTACACCACCCTTACTAACCCTGACCGATTACCTCATCAATAACCACCAGCTGACAGATGTCTCACTTACACCACCCTTACTAACCCTGACCGATTACCTCATCACTAACCACCAGCTGACAGATGCCTCACTTACACCACCCTTACTAACCCTGACCGATTACCTCATCACTAACTACCAACTCACAGATGCCTCACTTACACCACCCTTACTAACCCTGACCGATTACCTCATCACTAACCACCAGCTGACAGATGCCTCACTTACACCACCCTTACTAACCCTGACCGATTAGATCATCACTAACCACCAGCTCACAGATGCCTCACTTACACCACCCTTACTAACCCTGACCGATTACCTCATCACTAACCACCAGCTGACAGATGCCTCACTTACACCACCCTTACTAACCCTGATCCTAGTTTTCCCTGCTCAGCACTGGAAGGTTCATGACCGAAACTCCGACACGAGGGAAAACCTCCTCCAGTCAATGGAGGTGCCAGTGAGTGGTGAAGACATGAGACGGTTCTTCTCCAGGACCCCTACCATGTTGCCTCGCGTGGGGGAACCTGGTGGTGATGTGGATAGCATCCGGGCCAGAACCAACCCAGACACAGCATGCTGAGACGGAAGGAGTGACTGACACTGTGACACTGTACTGTAAATAGCAACACAAGCAAATATGTACATGTAACGTTTATCGTTATTTTTGACCAATCAAATTTGGTCAATTTTGCAGATTGTTTTATTTTGCGAGACTGGTCAAAGGTTTTGTGACAGTAGCCTGCAGGGTGGGAGAGATTTCATAAACAAGCGTCCCCTTTTGTGAATGTAGGAACTGACTATAGGTGTGCGTGTGTGTGTGTGTATAAGTGTGTGTGTGTGTGTGTGTGTATATGTATACGTGTGTGTGCTTGTGTACAAGTGTGTGTGTGTGTGTGTGTATAAGTGTGTGTGTGTATAAGGGTGTGTGCGTGTGTGTTTGTATAAGTGTGTGTGTGTGTGTGTGTATAAGTGTGTGTGTATATAAGTGTGTGTGTGTGTATATGTGTGTGTGTGTGTGTGTGTGTGTGTGTGTGTGTGTGTGTGTGTGTGTGTGTGTGTGTGTGTGTGTGTGTGTGTGTGTGTGTGTGTGTGTGTGTGTGTGTGTGTGTGTGTGTGTGTGTGTGTGTGTGTGTGTGTGTGTGTGTGTGTGTGTGTGTGTATATGTGTGTGTGTGTGTGTGTGTCAGTGCACTGCAGTATTTTCTCCTGCAGGTCCTTTCATGGGTCTCACTGACTTTGTTTGTTGGTGAATATAATTATAACATAATAAATATGGCTCCCCTGCCATAACCAGAAACTCATTAAATTTCCCATTTGTGTTTGTGTGTATGCGTGTGTGTGAGAGTGTGTGTGTCCGCACATGCGAGTGTGTGCGTGTGCGAATGTGCACGAGTGTGTGTACTTGCTTTGGCATAGTAATTGTCGACTCCCTATACTTTAATTGTTGAAGAAAATGCCTATTAAACAAATAAGGGACCACTCCCAGATGCCATGGGCCATTTTAGTCATGGTTGTTCTGGGGATTTAAGGTGGATTCCATTGATAGCATGAGTGATGTTTTCTAGATATAAGGTGGATTTCCACCCAGTTCTCTAAGACCTCATAACAGTCAGAGGTGAGTCAGGGGTGAGTCTGAGGTGAGTCAGAGGTGAGTCTGAGGTGAGTCAGAGGTGAGACTGAGGGGAGTCAGGGGTGAGTCAGGGATGAGTCAGAGGTGAGTCAGGGCATCTCTGTTTTTTTCTTTGTTTTCTACCTTTTTACTGTTCCATATTTTGGCATTTATTTATTTATTTATTTATTTATTTTAAAGCAATAAAATTAAAAAAGGGCTAAATGAAGTGAGTTCCATGAGGCAGATGTTCAGGAGGGGTTAGGGGCAGATGCAAGTCTAGTGCAGGGCGGGTATCTAGTGCAGGGCGGGTATCTAGTGTAGGGCGGGTATCTAGTGAGGGGCGAGTATCTAGTGAAGGGTGGCCCTGCACTAGATACCCGCCCCACACTAGATACCCGCCCCACACTAGATACCCACCCCACACTAGATACCCGCCCCACACTAGATACCCACCCCACACTAGATACCCACCCCACACTAGATACCCAACCCACACTAGATACCCGCCCCTCACTAGATACCCAACCTACACTAGATACCCACCCTACACTAGATACCCACCCCACACTAGATATCCAACCCACACTAGATACCCACCCCACACTAGATACCCAACCCACACTAGATACCCGCCCCACACTAGATACCCACCCCACACTAGATACCCACCCCACACTAGATACCCAACCCACACTAGATACCCACCCCACACTAGATACCCAACCCACACTAGATACCCACCCCACACTAGATACCCGCCCCACACTAGATACCCGCCCCACACAGAAGGTGTTCAGGGCATCACAGCTGCTGCCTCATGAAGCTGGTTAACAACACCAGGAGCGTCCAGAGATCATCACAAACTGTCCAGTAATGTGCGGCTCTGAACTTTACAGCCATCTACTACACCATCTACTACACCATCTACTACACCATCTACTACACCATCTACTAAAACATCTACTACACCAGCTACTACACCAGCTACTAAAACATCTACTACACCATTTACTACACCAGCTACTACACCAGCTACTACACCATCTACTACACCAGCTACTACACCATCTACTACACCAGCTACTACACCATCTACTACACCATCTACTAAAACATCTACTACACCTTCTACTACACCAGCTACTAAAACATCTACTACACCATCTACTACACCATCTACTACACCATCTATTTGGGTTTAACAGCACAGTCATGTGTTATTTCATCATATTTCAACACCTTCACTGTTTTTCTAAACTGTAGAAAATGTTAAGAATAAATAAACTTGGTGTGTTCAAATGGTTTAATGGTAGTATATAAATATGTGTGTGTGTGTGTGTGTGTGCACACACATGCACACACACACACACACACACACACATACAGTGCATGCATACACAGACTCATGACCTGGGGGAAGGTATTATAAAAGACTAGAGCCCTTCAGTGTGGTACTAAGTGCCTATTACCCCTATTAAACACATCCAGATAATCAGCTGATTAAGCTACTAAGCACTAAACACTAAGTGCACACTAGCTGCCCCCTTGATGGCCAGTAGGAGGAGCCTCTTCTTCTGTTTATATAGACATGCTCGCATCTACCTGCACAAACACAAACCTACCCACCCACATCTACACATACATCCACACACAAAGCACCATACATGCCATGTGATGTTTCTCCACCCAGTCCCCATACAGTCCACCTGTGTCTCACTGGCTCAGGTGTGAACTGTGAAAGAGCAAAAACATGGAGCGGATCAGGGTGGAGGAAGAATATGACGCAATCACACCGACATCCCACACACTCACAGCACTGCAGCAACAGAGCTCG
>JAGXOD010000101.1:1322500-1342608 GCA_020368025.1 Brachyhypopomus occidentalis
AAGACGTGGCTGATGAACCCCACAGCAATCCACAGCGTTCCAAACAAACATTTTTTCCACATTCTTTCCCCGTTTTGACATGCTTTGTGATAGATCAGAGAGGAAACTCCTCCGGTGCAGGACATATTTAAATTAATTTGCATATTTATAGGGGACGTGTCTCTCATGTGTGCTAAATTCCACGTTGATTGGGATGTACAAAAGAAACGTGCGTGGATTACGTCGTAAGCACAGTTTGATACATCTGGATTTTTTTTTTGCGTACGCCATTTTCTGGATTTGTCCGTACGCCAAGTTTCAGTAAGAAATCCACGTCTTTGTACATGAGGCCCCAGGTGTGCTGTTGGGGGCGGAGTCATCATTTAAATGAGCGTATCTCATCATATAGGCGGAGCAGAAAGGTCAGGTTACTGTTGCCAGGACGCAAGTGTTTCCTACTGCAAATGTTCTCATCCAAAAAAGATCCAAATTTATTCAGCAGGTCACATATTGTCTAAATAATTATTTTGTGAAATTTTCGCTCTCTCTCTCACTCACACACATCCACCCACCCACCAACTCCTACCCTCCAAACAAACACACACACACACACACACACACACACACACACACACACAGTGCTGAAGACCCAGTGTCCTACCTTGGCCATCTGTGCTTGGACTCCGGCGGTTTTGAGGGACGAGACGGCTTTCTGAGCTGCTGCCGGACTGTCAAAGTCAACAAAGCCATATCCTACAGAGACAGACAGACAGAGAGACAGACAGACAGTCAGTCAGAGAGACAGGCAGACAGACAGACAGGCAGACAGACAGACAAAACAGAGGTAAGTAAGGTGTAGCCCCTGACAGCTGTGGAGTGGTGCTACCACACCAACAGAAAGGCCGGTGAGAAGAGTGAGATGGAGAGATTAGCTGGAGGAGACAGCACCACCCGTCAGCTGCATGCGGGCTGGAGGAGACAGCACCACCCGTCAGCTGCACGCGGGCTGGAGGAGACAGCACCACCCGTCAGCTGCACGCCGGGCTGAACCTCCTCACAGTAGCCAGTCAGACGGTGTTGGGCACTAATCTCCCCTCACACCTAAAACGTACCGCCGATAATCCCTCAGCCTCAGGACTGCACGCCCCTCTCTCTGTCTCTCTCTCTCTCTCCCCCTCTCTCTCTCCCTCTCTCTCTCTCCCTCTCTCTCCCCCTCTCTCTCTCTCTCTCTCCCTCTCTCTCTCTCATTCTTTGTCTTGACCCTGCATTCCTAACCTCATCCATCAGACAGGCTGAACTGAGGACACTGGGAGTCATGGTAACCAGGACGCACGGTTCCCTTTTCATCTTTTTAGAAGAGAAAAAGAATAAATCGATTAAATAAGGATGGAAATACTTTTTCCTTTATTCTCTCTTTCCATCTCGTCCTCACAGTCTCTCTGTCCTCTTTGTTATCACTTCTCTTGTCCATGTGTCTCTGTCCCCCTCCCTCATGTCCTCTGCAGCTCCTCATCATTAGTCCTCTGTCTCTCTGCCCTCTCTGATTCTCCTTTAACAGACATGTGTCATGGGAAAAGGATTGTGCTGGTGGTAATTAACATTTCATGATGGAATTAAAGTGCACGCGCATGCACACACGCACATACACACACACACACACACACAGTGTTAAATGCAGTGTGGTGGATATGCAGTGGTAACTGTATATTCTGCATTTAGTGATTAGAGTAGCCCTGAGTATTGATGTGGAAGAGTTGCTTATTAATGCAGCTGAATGAGAGAGGTGTGTCTCACAGGGCAGTGTCTTACAGGGGAGTGTCTCACAGGCAGTGTCTCACAGGGCAGTGTCTCACAGGGCAGTGTCTCACAGCGTAGTGTCTCACAGCGTAGTGTCTCACAGGGCAGTGTCTCACAGGGCAGTGTCTCACAGGGCAGTGTCTCACAGGCAGTGTCTCACAGGGCAGTGTCTCACAGGGGAGTGTCTCACAGGGGAGTGTCTCACAAGGGAGTGTCTCACAGGGCAGTGTCTTACAGGAGAGTGTCTCACAGGGGAGTGTCTCACAGGCAGTGTCTCACAGGGGGTAACATTAAACAGGGGGTCATGGGGTAACATGTAAACACTAATGCATTAAACAGGGGGTCATGGGGTAACATCTAAACACTAATGCATTAAGCAGGGGGGTCATGGGGTAACATGTAAACACTAATGCATTAAACAGGGGGGTCATGGGGTAACATGTAAACACTAATGCATTAAACAGGGGGGTCATGGGGTAACGTGTACGTAAGTATCAAAACAAAACAGCAGAGCAAAACAATCAAACAAGTTAGCAAACATACAAGATACCAGGAACATGAACTCACAAAGACAGACAGGAAGACAGAGCACAGGGTTCAAATACATGAACTGGACACAGGTGAGAACAATAACGATGGGCAGAGAACCAAGTCATGGGGTGTGGCCAGAACAAAGGAACACATGGAAGACAAAAACAAAGACATGATTGACAGGAAGGAAGGGCCAATCATGGCAGAGATCACTCAAGGTACTACGTGATTGGTGTGATTGATAACCTGACAGATCTCCCTGAGGCTCAAGTGAAATGTCCCCAGTCCACAATAACACAGACACAGGAGCTGAAGGAGTCCACTTTCACTCCTGTGTGAAAACCCCAGTGATGTTGCAGTGGCTTTATGTTGTTGTTGTTGTTCTTGGGTTTATTGTCAGCAAAAGCAAAATCAATCACAGAAGTGTGAAATATTTGAAAGTGTGTTAAGACACAGGAGGGCGAGAATAATGATGTGTGTGTGTGTGTCATAATGAACTGGTGTGTGTAGGACAAGGAGCGACGAGAGCACAAATGAGAACATGAGAAGTGTTGGCTGTGTGTGTGTGTGTGTGTGTGTGTGTGTGAGAGAGAGAGAGAGAGAGAGAGAGAGAGAGAGAGAGAGAGGGGGATCCCTCTAGGCAGAACAACCCCTCCTATCCTAACCGCAAGGAAGGACAAAACGTTAACCGTACGACAGGACACCCTAGACGCTCTGTCCTTGTGTCCTTTACCGTGACAGCAACATCTCCACTAAACGTCCACAAGACTCCTGCTGAAGAGGAGTGGGCACACGCAGAAGACAAATCACACTGGTCTAGCGCAGAACTCTGGGGAAGAGTGACGTGGAGACTGAACGTCAGACATTCACACAGAAAAGCCTAACAGCACACCAGTGACTTGGTCATTTAACACACACACACACACTTCTGTTCAAACAACTAAACCTTTTGTATCATGAAATTCTATCCTTTTTATTCTTTTTCGTTCCTCCTGATACACAGAACGAGACTCGTTCTCATTCCTCAGCTGGCGGGCTGAGCATCTCTCACTTGGGGAAAAGCCCCTTCTGCTGTAAAATCACCCACATTCAATCATTATATTATATTAGCCGGTGAAGGTGAGATAGCGGAACAGATCATTAACCCCATCGGCATGCTGGGAGATGTCAGCATGGGGGTCGTCATTCACCAGGCGCCAGAGGCCAGTGGCTGGTCTCAGAGCTGCTCCCCCCGGCGATGCTAACGGACGTGTAAACTCCTCCCCTCCCCCACCCCCGCCCCCGCCCCCTCCCCCGCCCTGCTGTCTGAGTAACAGAGCCAGAATGGTGCCCAGCGGGGCCCCCAAGAGCCACACAGTTTCCAGGAAGTACAGTATGAAAGTGTAGGGAGCCGATGGGGTTCCCCGTGCACCACACACCACACACACACACACACACACACACACCCTGCTGAGAGTGGAGTCAGACAGCATGAAGGCATAAACACCGTGCTGATCATCACGGTGTCAGAGCGTGCACGCATGCATGCACGTGCACACACACACACACAGTAAGAACACTAACAACATTAAATCACTCTCAACTACAGAGCTGTGCGTACTGTACTTTAATTTAGTGCGCATGTCACAGTGAGTGTTTTACTAAAGGGAATATTTATAGCACTTTCCACTTCAAATTCAAAGTACTGCCTGAAATATTCAACAAGGTGTCTACAATTTACAGTTTGTTAGTATACTGCTGCATTTTAATGACAACTGTGTAAATTTCCCCATGCATAAATGACTGAACTCTTTATTTATGGTACAGATATATAATTTTATCACAGGTATATGAGCATTTTATTCTGTTTATGTTTCCTGGATCCCGGTAAGTCCCATTAACCTGATATCTGCTGAGCTGGTGGTGAGAAGTCTGATTAAATTCCTTAGCCATGTCTGTTATCAATACATCCAGTTATCAATACACCCTGTTATCAATACATGCCCTTATCAACACATCCAGTTATCAATACACCCCGTTATCAATACATCCCCTTATCAATACATCCTATTATCAATACATTCCATTATCAATAGATCTAGTTATCAATACATCCAGTTATTACCACATCCTGTTATCAATACATCCCATTATCGATATATCCTCAGGGTTTAACCATTCAGATGGTAATTTTTTTATCTTTGCACACATTCATCCTTAAATTAATATAAATATCACACAGACATCAAACAAAGACACAAATTAATCTCTTAAGCCAGTCAAGTCTATATGTAACATGAATGGTTTTGTATGCGCATGTGTGTCAAATATCAAATATCAATAGTAATCTCTCAAGGAGGGACAGTGAGTATGTCCAGAAGTGTGGTCTATCTCAGTGAGGGACAGTGAGTATGTCCAGTAGTGTGGTCTATCTCAGTGAGGGACAGTGAGTATGTCCAGTAGTGTGGTCTATCTCAGTGAGGGACAGTGAGTATGTCCAGTAGTGTGGTCTATCTCAGTGAGGGACAGTATGTCCAGTAGTGTGGTCTATCTCAGTGAGGGACAGTATGTCCAGTAATGTGGTCTATCTCAGTGAGGGACAGTATGTCCAGTAGTGTGGTCTATCTCAGTGAAGGACAGTGAGTATGTCCAGTAGTGTGGTCTATCTCAGTGAGGGACAGTATGTCCAGTAGTGTGGTCTATCTCAGTGAGGGACAGTGAGTATGTCCAGTAGTGTGGTCTATCTCAGTGAGGGACAGTGAGTATGTCCAGTAGTGTGGTCTATCTCAGTGAGGGACAGTGAGTATGTCCAGTTGTTTGGTCTATGCTGTCAGACACTGATGTAGACTGGGCTTCAAATGACAGCAGAGCACGAAGACTTCACGAAGACTCTGAAGACTCTTTTAGTAGTCTTGACAGTGGTCAGTGGTGTATAACCATCTGAATCTAAAACCCAGCTTCATCCATCCTTGTCTTCATCATCCTCCTCTTTATCAACCTCTCTTCATCTTCCTGCCCGCTGTATTGAGCGTAACGCGCTGCTGGTGACTGTTTCCTCAGCAACAATCAGGCTGGAACCCCATGGAAACCGAGCCAGACACCAGAAATAATCCAATCTACTTTGCCCTTTATGGCTTTAAAACTGCAGAGAGCAAGAGAGACAGAGAAAGAGGAAGAGAGAAAAAGAGAAAGCAAGGAAGAGAAAGATAGGAAGAGAGAGACAGACAGACAGGAAGAGGAAGAGACAGAGAGGAAGAGGGAGAGACAGAGAGGAAGAGGGAGAGACAGACAGGAAGAGGGAGAGACAGACAGGAAGAGGGAGAGAAAGACATGAAGAGGAGAGAAAGACAGGAAGAGGGAGAGACAGAGAGGAAGAGGGAGAGACAGACAGGAAGAGGGAGAGAAAGACAGGAAGAGGGAGAGACAGACAGGAAGAGGGAGAGACACAGAGAGACAGTGTGCAGGTTCCACCTCTCCAGGGTCGTCAGCCTGGCACTTGCTCAGTCTCTTGTCTTCTCAAGACTCCACTCCTGTGGTAGATCCCCACTGCTGCACCCTGTGGTGGATCCCCACCCTGTGGTGGATCCCCACTCCTGCACCTTGTGGTGGATCCCCACTCCTGCACCTGTTCCGGGCTGTTCCAGACTGTTCCGGGCTGTTCCAGGGCTTACAGACGGCACCATTGGCATCTCCCGCTCCCCACGACACTCCAGCACAACACACCTTCCCTCTTCTGCGTCTGTGTGTGTCGTTGAATTAAAGAGCTATTCTGGAAATGGCATTCTCTGCTCCCGCCACGCAGATGCTAGAATACTCAGAATGGATGTCTCACTGGCACTGGGAGTGTATGCTCAAACAAGATGGCAAGACACGTGTTCGGAATATTTGCTAACGCACTGCAGACGTTCTGGGAGACACTGAGCGGGGCGCTAACACGTCGTCTAATGATGCATCACAGCCACATCGGCATAGCAACCGGGCCACTATCATATCTTTTCTAAGAGTTCAATCAAAAACCCGCAATCTTAAATTGGTCTTTCACTTCCCATAAGTCATTAGCAGCACCAATGTTGTCATTCCTGTTGTCTATTATGAAACAAACATCCAGTTCAGTTTGTTTTCTCCAATCTTTGGCTTGTAGTAATTTACACAAGGGTGAGTGTTGTACCAGCCCAGGGGTGAGTGTTGTACCAGCCCAGTGGTGAGTGTTGTACTAGCCAGGGGTGAGTGTTGTACTAGCCAGGGGTGAGTGTTGTACCAGCCCAGGGGTGAGTGTTGTACCAGCCCAGGGGTGAGTGTTGTACCAGCCCAGGGTGAGTGGTGTACCAGCCATGAGTGAGTGTTGTACCAGCCCGGGGTGAGTGTTGTACCAGCCCAGGGGTGAGTGTTGTACCAGCCCAGGGGTGAGTGTTGTACCAGCCCAGGGGTGAGTGTTGTACCAGCCCAGGGGTGAGTGTTGTACCAGCCCAGGGGTGAGTGTTGTACCAGCCCAGGGGTGAGTGTTGTACCAGCCCAGGATGAGTGTTGTACCAGCCCGGGGTGAGTGGTGTACCAGCCAGGAGTGAGTGTTGTACCAGCCCAGGGGTGAGTGTGGTACCAGCCCAGGGGTGAGTGTTGTACCAGCCCGGGGTGAGTGTTGTACCAGCCCAGGGGTGAGTGTTGTACCACCATCTCACATAAGTGCTACATTCTTTTAGAGGAGGTGTTCTATTATAGAAGGAGCTCTCCACACACACACACACACATCCACACACACACACACACACACACACACACACACACACACACACACACACACACACACACACACACACACACACACACACACACACACACACACACACACACACGCACGCACACACACACACACACACACACACACACACACACACACACACACACACACACACACACACACACACACACACACACACGCACGCACGCACACACACACACACACACACACACACACACACACGCACACAAACAAATAACAGCAATTATCTTCTTGGGCTAGACTCCTCACACCTACTAAGTACGCTGACTCAGCTCTCAGTGTGCAAGTGTGTGTGTGTGTGTGTGTGTGTGTGTGTGCGCATGTTATAGGAGAGATGTTCCTCTACCTTTGCACTGGTTGGTGTTCTTGTCCAGAATGGCTTTGGTGGATACGATCTTCCCATAGCTGCAGAGGAACAAGTCTAATTTAGACACTGAGGAGACACATATCAAAGGACAAAGACATTACAGGACAGCACAAAGACAGCAGAACGGACGTTCAAAAATAGAACCACCAATTCCAAATTTGTATGAACACACAATATCTAAAAGTCACCCGTTAATGTTGTGTGAAATCCTTTACACACTCTGTGTGTGTTCTTAACACATGTGTGTGTGTGTCTAGATGTATCTATGTCACTGTTCTTGTGTATTTGTACAAGTGCCAGTATGTTGTCTGTTCCAAGGCTCTGGGTGTGTGTGACAGCAGAAGTAATGCGCCGGGCTCGTCTCCGTGAGAGTGTGTGTGTGCATGTGTGCTTGAGTGTGTCTGTTTTTTCTGCCATATTCTTCTCCAGTGGAGATAATAGTGCTATTTCTCACAGCACAGTGGAAATTTGATTTGATTTACTGCCTACCGAGGAAGTGTGAGTGTGTGTTTTTGTGAGTGTGTGTGTCTTTCTGTGATTGTGTTTCTATGAGTGTGTGTGTGTTTCTCTGAGAGTGTGTGTGTGTCTATGTGTTTCTGTGAGTGTGTATTTCTGTGCGTTTGTGTGTGAGCATGTTTTTCTGTGAGTATGCATGTCTATGTGTGTGTGAGTGTGTGTGAGTGTGTGTGTGTTTAGAGCTCTCTATGACTGAGCTCCAGGACAAAGTTCTGCTGTGTATCCACTTAAAACTGAAGTTTCATCTTCTCCATTTAGTTGCAATTACTGACAGCGCCCCCCGCAGGCTAACACATGAACTTCTCTCCTACTCCTCTTATCCAAGCCCTAAGCAGGTCTACATTTCCTTGTGTATAAAATGTGTCACAGCTGTGGAATTTCCAGAAGAGCTGCATGTTTCTCCTGACGAACCTCCACAAGGCCTACCAGCTTCCTCCGTCACGGGCGGGGCAAGGACCCAATCAGAGTGGCTCTACACAGGAACACAGGAAGTGAGATTGACCTGACCAACTGTGGGCCTGCAGAATTATGAAATCCAGGAGCTGATAATGCAGACGGACAGTACCAGCCCGGTAACCAGGCAGGCTGTAGGGAGTGCGGAACACTGCCATTGGTACACAATTAGGTTACGTTTTAAGAGGGTTTCATTTGTTTGTGTTTCAACAGGGTTAAGTCCAGTTTAGTCAGGTTCTGATATTAAAGAAACACAAGTGAAGAGAGCAAGTGCACGTCTAAGCTGAAATGTAAACCTTGATGTAAACTCTGATGTAAACCCAGATGTAAACTCTGATGTAAGCTCTGATGTAAACCCAGATGTAAACCCAGATGTAAACTCCAGGCAAGGCAAATTTATAAGATGTGAATTGACCATCACACAACTCTGATGTAAACTCTGTTATAAACTGTGATATAAACCGGGTATGGAAAGTGCCTTTACTGGGATGGGGTATGGGTACTGGGATGGGGTATGGGTACAGGGATGGGGTATGGGTACTGGGATGGGGTATGGGTACTGGGATGGTGTACGGGTACAGGGATGGGGTATGGGTACTGGGATGGGGAATGGGTACTGGGAAGGGGTATGGGTACTGGGATGGTGTACGGGTACAGGGATGGTGTACGGGTACAGGGATGGGGTATGGGTACTGGGATGGGGTATGGGTACTGGGATGGGGTATGGGTACTGGGATGGGGTATGGGTTTAGAAGCCTGGGTTACACCAGCCAGAGGTACGAGGGATGAGACCTACAAAACACAGTGGCTGTGAGCCCTGTGCTGGGGGTGTGGCCTAACAGATGAGTGACATTGTAGCTGAGGGATAGCTCAGTCCTGGGACCAGCACCCAAACATATAAGGATAAGAACGCTTGTCCTCTTCCAGTTGTCTTTCTCCTCTACCTGAGCCCTGGGCGATTGAGGGCGTGGCGCCTGAACGTGATTGGACAGGCTGTCCTCCCAATAGGGTGGGGGAGGGGCACACGTCAGTGGCCCCTGGATTATGATCAGGTTGCTGTGATTAATAATGACACATAAATCAGAGTGTGTGTGTGTACATGAGAGTGTATTTGTGTTTGTGGGTGCGTGTATGCATGTGCACGTGTGTGTCCATTTTGATTTGGTTTACTGCCACTTTCCAAAATATGAACAATCACACAGGAGCAGCCATGCTGACTGTTGCCATGCTGATTGTTGCCACGCTGACTGCTGCCATGCTGATTGTTGCCATGCTGACTATCGCCATGCTGACTGCTGCCATGCTGATTGTTTCCACGCTGACTACTGCCACGCTGATTGTTGCCATGCTGACTATAGCCACGCTGATTGTTGCCATGCTGACTATTGCCACGCTGACTATTGCCACGCTGATTGTTGCCATGCTGACTGCTGCCACTGTGGTTTCCCCATCTGCCATTGTCTGAGGATGGCAGCCTCTAACCTGCCCCTAGAGGGGTGAGTCCCCAGTACTGCCCCCCCAGCACACACACTGGCACTGGGGTCACTGCTTATTAACTACACTGGCTGTGGATTATTAGGGAGTCCATGAAATTACAAATGTCTGCTGTGCGTGTGTGTGTGTTGGAGAGAGAGAGAAAGAGAAAGAGAGAAAGAAAATGAAGTGGAGTATGTAAGGTCAAATGATGTGTTTTCATGTCCAACCCTGGGTGCATGTCTCATTAAAAACATATTGCATAGGTTCACTCGGGGAGAACGAGAGAGAGGGAGACTGTGTGTGTGTGTGTGTGTGTACATGTGCCCGTAGGGACAGTAAAAGATACTATCTGAAATGCCTGCTCATCACTGCTGATCTCATTAAAAGTTTAAACTGACGATACAGAACTTCATCTTTATGATCCAAAAATACCATGACAGCACATCCACCAGGAAGCAGAGCACTGCTACCTAATGACAAACATTAAGGCTACATTGCTACACTGTGTGTGTGTGTGTGTGTGTGTGTGTGTTGGAGGGAGTGTTGTTTCCCCTCTTACTACAGACGGATGCTGTGTATGTTTCCAGAAGCTGAACTGGTTCTGAACCCGTTTCTATGGCGCTGGAGATGCAGTACAATGGCACGTTTCAAATGCTCTAACATTCAAACCGTCCTGGTCCACGAAGCCCGCTGGACTGTCCACAGAACCAGACCCACTGTCCACAGAACCAGACACACCGTCCACAGAACCAGACCCACCGTACACAGAACCAGACCCACTGTCCTGTGGTTTTACTTGAATTTGAATTAAATATTTGACTTTTTATTTTCTTTGACTTACAGATTGATATTGTTGCAGAAGTCCATCCATTAATGTTTAGACTGAAGAGCATCACACGACAAACAAGACACCATTGGCCACCTGTTGATCGTTTGATCGTCTTTTCGGATCATTTGATTGGCTGCGGAGACCTGTGACACCTCGTGTGCCCTCATACGACAGGGGGCAGCAGCTGCTACTGGTTCAACCAACAGCGTCCTGTAGCTAACAAACCACTCCTAGTCACACAGGGATGTCTCCAGCAGGCACCTACACCGGTGTTGGGGCGGTGTTGTTGGGGTGGTGTTGCTAGGGCGGTGTTGTTGGTGCTGTGTTGCTGGGGCGGTGTTGTTGGGGCGGTGTTGTTGGGGCGGTGTTGCTGGGGTGGTGTTGCTGGGGTGGTGTTGTTGGGGTGGTGTTGTTGGGGTGGTGTTGTTGGGGCTGTGTTGCTGGGGCTGTGTTGTTGGGGTGGTGTTGTTGAGGCTGTGTTGTTGTTGGGGCTGTGTTGTTGGGGCTGTGTTGTTGGGGCTGTGTTGTTGGGGCTGTGTTGCTGGGGTGGTGTTGCTGGGGTGGTGTTGCTGGGGTGGTGTTGCTGGGGCGGTGTTGCTGGGGCGGTGTTGTTGGGGCTGTGTTGTTGGGGCTGTGTTGTTGGGGCTGTGTTGTTGGAGAATGAGGAGAATGATAGAGAATTGGAGAATGATAGAGAGAATGAGGAACAGAGGTAAGAGATGATAGTAGGAGGGAGAACTTGGAAGGTTTGCTGCAAGATTTTTGCTGGTTGACGTTCATTGTCATGCTGTGTGTGTGTGTGTGTGTGTGTGTGTGTGTGTGTGTGAAGGTTGTGTTATTGCAGGTGTTGGATACTCAATCACACCCACCTTGTGTCTCCTCTCTCCCTACCCAAACACACTCCCTGCCAATCCCTGCCTGTGGTGTGTGTGTGTGTTCTTGTTCCAGGAGGAACACAGGACCTATTAATGATGATGTCATAAAGCATTAGAATGTTCACATGGAACTCAATCACAGGGTGTGTTCCAAACGCTGGAGCATCTTCAGCGTGTGCTGAGTGGAAGACCTCACATTTACCTCTGTGTTTAACCTCACGTGTGCCTCTGTGTTTAACCTCACGTTTACCTCTGTGTTTAACCTCACGTTTACCTCTGTGTTAAATTTCACGTTTACCTCTGTGTTTAACCTCACGTTTACCTCTGTGTTTAACTCCATGTTTAAACTCATCTAACATCTAACATCTGCTTTGGCCCAAAAGTTCCTACAACATTTGTTTAATCAATATAGCAGTGCGTGTGTATGTGTTTATGCATGTGTATGTCTGTGCGCGTGTTTCCGCGTGTGTGTGTGTGTGCGCGTGTGAGTGTCTGCTATATTCTGGTGTATTCATAACTTAGTGTAGACCTGAGTAGGTTTCCATGTGACATTGTCAAGAAAGTACACATGTACAGCATGATGCGAATGAGATCTGTGTGTGTATAAGATACTGACTGTGAGTGTGTGTGTTGGGGGGACGTGTGTATGTGTGTTGGGGGGCGGGGTGTGTGTGTGTGTGTGCGTGTGAGTGTTGGAGGGACATGTGTGTGCGTTTTGGGGACATGTGTGTGTATTGGGGTGGGGGGTGCATGTGGACAACACCAAGCCCCCTGGCAGGTATTTCCCACAATGCTGTGCACCATTGTCAGTAATTGTGAAGGATCTGAAGCCCTCTCTTGTGTCTGGTGAACTGATATAAGTGTGTGTGTGTGTATTGTTATGTTTATGAATGTGTGCCTGCGTGCATGGACTGCGTGTGTGTGTGTGTGTGTGTGTGTATACACTCACGGTTGGCAAAGTTTGATGAGGTCTTGATCTGTGGTTCCGGGTGGAAGACCTCGAATGTACAGGTTGGTCTTGCTAAGTTGCTCCACTCCACTCTGACTGCAGCTAGTACTGCCTGGACTGGGCGGAGCCATCGGGTGTGAAGGAGGGGCATAGGTCTGCTGCAAGACAAATGGAGGCGTGGTCAAACATCAGGTCATTACTCTGGGTGTGTGGACATTCGGTGAATATGACAACACTTAAAGTTGTTTCTTTGCCTTTTACACACACACACCACAGTCTTACACACACACATACCCCACAGTCTTACACACACACCCACCCCACAGACAGTCTTACACACACACACACCCCACAGTCTTACAAACACACCCCACACACACTCACCCCCATATACATTAAAAGTCAAGTGAACAGTGAACTTCTTTTGATTGGATTTTGTCTCACTGGATGACACAAACACTCAGAGCAGTTTTACTCTTCAGGGTTTACACACACACTCACATACACACACTCATATACACACACACATACAGTTACATTCAGAGTAGGTTCACTCTTCAGGTTTTACACGCACACACACTCACACATACACAGTCACACACACACACTCACATGCATACCAGCCTCCTAAATGTTCCCCCATCTCTCACACTATCCCTCACACACTCTGTATGTTCCTCTCACACTCTCTCCCTCTTTCTCTGATGCACTCTTAGTCTGCCGTCTCTCCCCCTCTCTCCCCTTTCTCTCTATCCCTCTCTTCTCCCTCTCTCTCTCTCTCTCTCCCCCTCTCTCACTCTGACACTCTGACCACCACCCCCCCCGTATGTGTCTCTCTTTTCTTACAGTCTTATAGCCACAGGGAATTATGGGCCATATATTAAACCCAAGCCAAACCATTTACATGCAAATGTGGCCATCCACCCACCATCTATCCCTCCACCCTCCATCTCTCCCTCTGTAGGCACATACAGCTGGGTGAAATGAAGCCCACCCCCCCCCCCCCCTCCATTACCCCCCTCTCCTTCTCTTGGCTGGGCTCCTGGCCTGAGGAATATGTATGCCCTGCCCTATCGATTCCCTCTCGTGGTTAAGGTCAGAAGCTGAAGTCTTACACAATGAGGCACAAAGAATTCAGACTCTGCACATTACTTACTGCTCACTAGAGAGAGAGAGAGAGAGAGAGAGAGACAGCCTGACAGACAGACAGACAGCCAAATATAGAGACAGACAGAGGAAGAAAAATGGAAATAAAAATTAAAAAAATAATAAATGAGGTGGTATTTGTCTGCCGAGCTGACGCTACTGACTGATGAGAAGCACAGACACACACACGTAGACAACACATACACACATATGTAAACACACACACGTAGACTACACACACACAGATTAACCCATACTACATTCAGAGATGGAGAAACGATGACTGGACAACACTCCTTATACACTGACCTTTGGTCATAAAGTCAATGGGTCATCAGGCATCAATCCCAAACACACCAGGATCACCCCACATCAATCCCAAACACACCATGATCACCCCACATCAATCCCAAACACACTATGATCACCCCACATCAATCCCAAACACATCAGGATCACCCCACATCAATCCCAAACACACCAGGATCACCCCACATAAATCCCAAACACACCAGTGTCATCAGGCATCAATCCCACATTAAGATCCATGTCACAAAAAATGTAGCCATTTCCAAAATATAACTATGTGGTCTACGTCAAAGTCGTAATCCAAGCTCCCATCAGAGATGTAAGGATGTAAATAGCGATCGACACAGCTTCCAATCTCAATCTCTGTGAGATAGACTCATAATGTCAGTGCTGCAAACATGTTTAACTTGCGTCATTTGTGTAGCACAAGTCTAGTACAGGTCGTCTGTGCTGCAAACGAGTTTAACCCAGGTCATCTGTGCTGTGAACAGGAGTTTAACCCAGGTCATCTGTGCTGTGAACAGGAGTTTAACCCAGGTCATCTGTGCTGTGAACAGAATGAGGCTGGAGGTCCAGTTTGAGATACACAACTCAACTGAAGGACACGTGTCCAGTGTCAGGGCCAAGCAGCGTTCACACTCTTTTAGCAGCGGTGAGCGTATTAGCGGTTAGTGTGTTAGCAGTTAGTGTGATAGCGGTGAGTGTGTTAGCGGTTAGCGTGTTAGCAGTGAGCGTGTTAGCGGTGAGCGTGTTAGCGGTTAGCGTGGACAATGATGGCGTACGACGGCCCTGGCTCAACAAACATCATCCTCAACAACGCTGTTTTTCTGCAGACAGCTCAGATGGAAGGAGGGTGGTGGGTTCAACACGCTAAGTGATGCTAACTGGAGGTTTAATGATGAACATAGCAGCTTCTGGAGATAAACGAGTGTGCAGACTGCGATGGTTCCATTGATCTGGAGATAACTGTAATGTAAACCTTCACTGGTGTCTCCTGAAGCGCTGGAGTTCTGCTACTGGGTGCTCTGGTCATAGGTGGTGCAGTTTTAACCCACGTCATCTGTGTTGTAAATGTGGGTTTGTTGGTTTTGCAGACATGAGTTTAACCAGGATCGCCTGGTTCAGTTAAGAGGGCTGATTCATTTGGGAGAATTTGTTGTGATTTAAAGCAGAAAAGCAATATGGCAAAACACACTAGAATTCCTCACGCCTTTGTGAGTGTGTGGAGGCTGATATCTTTGATATGTCCTCACGCCTTTGTGAGTGTGTGGAGGCTGATATATTTGATATGTCCTCACGTCTCTGTGAGTGTGTGGAGGCTGATATCTTTGATATGTCCTCACGCCTCTGTGAGTGTGTGGAGGCTGATATCTTTGATATGTCCTCACGCCTCTGTGAGTGTGTGGAGGCTGATATCTTTGATATGTCCTCACGCCTCTGTGAGTGTGTGGAGGCTGATATCTTTAATATGTCCTCACGCCTCTGTGAGTGTGTGTGGAGGCTGATACCTTTGATATGATCAGGTCCAGAACAGCTCTGATCAACAAACACACACACCCAGATGCACATGTGCACACACACACATGCTCATATGTATGCGTGTGTGTGTATGTTTGTATGCATGCAGGTGTGTGTATGTTTGTATGTCTTGTGAGTATTTGTGTCTGCGCATGTAGGGACATAATACTATATATTACTGTGCCAGTTGGGGTTGGTGTGGGAGTGTGTGGTTATGTGCAGAACACATCATCACACACACACACACACACACACAGCAATTCATTCAACTGAAATAAAGACAAGCAATGAGGAGAAGCTGCTCTGTGTCCCTCAGTAGGAGAGAGTGGTGCTGATTGGGATTATCAGGAGAGAGAGGGAATAAGACTTGGGAGGGAGGAAGAGAGAGAGGGAGAGAGAGTGAGAGAGGGGGATAGAGGGAGAGAGAGAGAGAGACGGAGAGAGAGGGGGGGGAGGACTCCTCACCCTAAACAATACAGAAGTGACATTGCTGCTCTAAGCTGATGATCCTCTGCTGTCCTCCACAGAACAAGGACTGGAGCAGCAGGTCCTGCAGGAGCAGTTCTGCCAGAACCGGGTCAGTCTGGACAAAACCAGAATCATAATCTTCCAGGAAAACCCCCAGACCTCAGGAAACGATGCACTTTCACTAGACCACAGTTCCATTTCCTCTGATCTGATACTGATGTTACTCATATTAAATTAATAACCACCACGAAGCCGTGGACCAGTTACTGGGACGCTTATGTTTTATTTACAGATGTCATGAATAGATATGACACAAATATACATAATATTTGAGAAAAAGGTTTTACAAGTCTAGTGCATTTACATTTTTTCGCCTTCCATTCCACTACAGTCAGTGTGTCTCTGTGAGATGATACTGCCTAGGTCATCACCTGCTTGGTTCTCAGGTGTACTTTACTCACCCTCTCTCTCTCTCTCTCTCTCTCTCACTCTTGCCCTCCCTCTATCCCTCTATCCCCTCTGTCAGCTGGTCCTGAGACTAACTACCCTACTGACCCTAAACCCAGTCCCCCAGTCCCCTCTGTCGGCTGGTCCTGAGACTAACTACCCTACTGACCCTAAACCCACTACCCTCTGTCAGCTGGTCCTGAGACTAACTACCCTAAACCCACTACCCTCTGTCAGCTGGTCCTGAGACTAACTACCCTACTGACCCTAAACCCAGTCCCCTCTGTCGGCTGGTCCTGAGACTAACTACCCTACTGACCCTAAACCCACTACCCTCTGTCAGCTGGTCCTGAGACTAACTACCCTACTGACCCTAACACACAGTCTCTACTGGCTCAGTGACCAAACTTTGGCCATGGAAACACACACAAACACTCCTGGATGAGTAGCTCTCAATGTAAATAAGAATGACATATTCCTATTAGAACCAATATCATCATCAGCAACCTAAGAACCTTACTGGACTACTGTCATGTTCAGCTTCAAAGTCTGGTCAAAGGCAAATTTGTACCTGATATTGTCATGCCAATAAAGCTACCCTGAATTGAACTGGGGGGAGCCAGTCACAGAGAGTGGGGGTGGAGAGAGAGAGAGAGACAGAGAGAGAGAGAGAGAGAGAGAGACAGAGAGAGAGAGAGAGAGAGAGAGAGAGAGAGAGAGAGAGAGAGAGAGAGAGAGAGAGAGAGAGAGAGAGAGAGAGAGAGAGAGAGAGAGAGAGGTGTTGAGGTACTCAAGTGCAGTAGATGAATACTTCTGTACTACTGAAGGTCAGTCATACTGTGCTTCATAAATAAGAGTGAATGAAGCACAGATGTGTAACCAGTGACATACGTGTGTACGTTTGTAAGGTCTAACACACCACACACACACACACACACACACACACACACACACACACACACACACACCTGTGTAGTGGAGCTGGGTCTAAGACTCATTCGAGAGTCAATGACACTGTAGCCATAACAGCGACCACTCTGTCAGGAGAAAATGACAAACATCCCTCTCTCCAGAGTCACAGGGAGAGAGAGAGAGGGTGAGGAAGACTGTGAGGAAGAGAGAGAGACAAACAGATGGAGGGAGAAACGGACCAATCTGAGAACCAACCAGCCCCAGTACTCAGTCTGTCAGCATTTATTCATAAAGGTTTCACTGTGTCAGCTATGTGTGTAAGAGTGTGTGTGTGTGTGCATGTGTGAAAGGGAGAGACAGAGGGAGAGAGGGAGAGGGAGAGAGAGAGAGAGGGAGAGAGAGAGAGAGAGAATACACTGCTCAAGAAAGTCATATTTTCTGTCTAATTGGGTGGTTTGAATGTGGATGTAAAGCTGTGTTAAGAGTCTGTGTGTGAGTGTGTGTTGTGCATGTGTGTTGTTGTGCATGTGTGTTGTTGTGCGTGTGTGTGTTGTGCATGTGTGTGTTGTGCATATCTCTTTCTCTGCTGCACGTATTGTGGAGTATAACTGCAGGCTGGAGAGGACCTCTACATGTGGGCGTCTGTTCAGAATGCCAGATATCAGCCTGGGACCAAATGGCACTGAGAGACAGACAACCAAACACATGAACATTACTCACAAACTACACATCACTGTAGCCACAGTGTGTGTGTGTGTGTGGCTGTGCATATGTGAATTATTGACACAGTGAGTGTGTGACGTGTGTGAAATGTGAGAATAGTTTGTGTGACTGGTCACACGAGGTGGCTGACAGTACTGACCAGTACTGAGTGAACTCCACACACTCAACACTCCACACACTCCACACACTCAACACTCCACACACTCAACACATCACACACACACACTCCATGCACTCAACACTCCACACATCACACACTCCACACATCACTCACATACTCCACACTCATACATCACACACTCCACACATCACTCACATACTCCACACATCACACACTCCACACATCACTCACATACTCCACACTCACACATCACACACTCCACACATCACTCACACACTCCACACTCACACACATCACACACTCCACACATCACACACTCCACACATCATTCACACACTCCACATCACACACTCACACACTCCACCCTTCACCATAGCAACAAAATATGCCTCACTTCCACATGGCAATGACTTGCTCCGTCCCAGTAGACATGAAGTGTGTGTGTGGAGTGCATGAGTGTGATGTGTGGAGTGTGTGATGTGTGCAGTGTGTGATGTGTGGAGTGTTTGAGTGTGATGTGTGGAGTGTGTGATGTGTGTGTGAGTGTGTGGAGTGTGTGGAGTGTGTGATGTGTGATGTGTGGAGTGTGTGAGGTCTGTGAGTGTGTGATGGGTGGAGTGTGTTTGTGTAGTGTGAGAGTGTGTGTGTGAGGTCTGTGAGTGTGTGATATGTGTAGTGTGTGTGTGTGTGTGTGTGTGTGGTGTGTGTGTGTGTGTGTGTGGGGTGTGTGTGTGTGTGTGTGAGGTCAGGCTTCTCCAGGTAACCTTCTCGATGTGCTCGTCTGGAACCCCAGTCCAAATACACCAGTGCCTTCTACCGCCTCCAGGGGGCGCCACAAGGGAACAAAGAATATAAAAAGCCTCTTTGAGTTCAGCCAGTGTTTACGCAGCACTGTGATTTTATCATGCAAAGCAGCATGAAGGTTTGTTGCTTCTGTCATGCTAATCAGCAGCAGAACTGCTGCAGTCACATGGCAAAAACTGCAGAATATCGAACCAGGTTCAACGTCTGTGTACTTCCATACTTCTGCATTTAGTGTACGTGTGTGTACTTCCATACTTCTGCATTTAGTGTACATGTGTGTGTACTTCCATACTTCTGCATTTAGTGTACGTGTGTGTACTTCCATACTTCTGCATTTAGTGTACATGTGTGTGTACTTCCATACTTCTGCATTTAGTGTACGTGTGTGTACTTCCATACTTCTGCATTTAGTGTACATGTGTGTGTACTTCCATACTTCTGCATTTAGTGTACATGTGTGTGTACTTCCATACTTCTGCATTTAGTGTACATGTGTGTGTACTTCCATACTTCTGCATTTAGTGTACATGTGTGTTTACTTCCATACTTCTGCATTTTTACGTGTGTGTACTTCCATACTTCTGCATTTAGTGTACATGTGTGTGTACTTCCATACTTCTGCATTTAGTGTACATGTGTGTTTACTTCCATACGTCTGCATTTAGTGTACATGTGTGTGTACTTCCATACTTCTGCATTTAGTGTACATGTGTGTGTACTTCCATACTTCTGCATTTAGTGTACATGTGTGTTTACTTCCATACTTCTGCATTTAGTGTACGTGTGTGTACTTCCATACTTCTGCATTTAGTGTACATGTGTGTGTACTTCCATACTTCTGCATTTAGTGAACATGTGTGTGTACTTCCATACTTCTGCATTTAGTGTACGTGTGTATTGAGGAGGTACTAGGATAGTGGATTCGTTCAGGTCTTAAGCGTCATCCAACATGGGGCATCGGTCAGAATGCCAGGTAGAGGAATGATGAGGAGACGATGGGCTTGGTTATTAAATTGTATTCTTAGATGTCAAATGCAGGTAGCATTAATATTCACATTCACAGTGAATGAGCTGACATTTTTCACAGTCTAAGATGGTAAGGGAAACAAGAAATAGGAATAAGAAATAAGGC
>JAGXOD010000990.1:0-11070 GCA_020368025.1 Brachyhypopomus occidentalis
CAGGGCTTTCCATGTCTCGCTCTGAAGCCATATATCATGGGACCACTTGGAGAGGCCAAGGACAAAATGCCCCGTCTCCAGTGATACTAGATGGCGGCCCAGTCTATAAGGTAAACAAGCTCCTTAACTCCAGGTACCGTCTGAGGGGTCTCCAGTACCTGGTGGACTGGGAGGGCTATGGGCCAGAAGAAAGGAGTTGGATTCCGGCAGCACAGGTGCTGGATCCCTCTTAATCGCCGACTACCACCGCGAATTCCCTAATCGGCCAGCTCCGCGGCGTCCGGGCGACCTAGTGTCCGTCGCGGGAGGAATCCTTTGAGGGAGGGCTCTGTCACGGTGAGAAGGCGGAATCGCCACCAGAGGGCATCCGCGAGAGCACCTGACACACGTCACACCCTTACCTGGCATGGCGCACACCCCCAACTAGCACGTCACTCCCCCTTCACAATCACCCGAATACTAGACACCTGTGCACGGTATTTGGGTATGCTTCTTAAGCTACAGGGTCTAGGGATAGTGGAGAAGTACAGAGAAAGAGAGAGGTACAGAGAAAGAGAGAGAGAGAGAGAGAGACAGAGAGAGAGAATCATTGGAGCAGGCACACATATAAGGGAGTGAACAGAATGTCAGTGTTCTGACTGAGGGTCAGAGACAGTAAATCACAAATTCCCTTACAGTCGCCTCTTTTATCATATTAAGCTAGCAAAGGAGTCCACAGAGGTCCCCACAATGTGGAGAGCGGCCTCTGAGTAAAATTTACTTGTATATCGCTTTTTACAACAGAAAGTGTCACAAAGCAGCTTTACATATGTCCAAGTACAGTACAGTCCCCAGTACAAGTACAGTACAGTCCCCAGTGAGCAAGCCAAAGGTGACAGTGGCAAGGAAAAACTCCCTAGAGCATGAGGAAGAAACCTTGAGAGGAACCAAGACTCAAAGGGGAAACCCATCCTCTTCTGGTCGACAGACATGACAATAACAACAATGTAATTGTTATTCAGCAAACAGTAAAATAAGTAAGGAAAACAAAAAAGAAAGAAAGGAATGTGCATTCTAATTTTTTAGGAATCCTAGTTATGGTTTGCTGGGTGAATGTATGTCTGAAATATATCGGCACAGGAACATCTGTCCAGTGCAGTGGAGTTGGGATGAAGGATGGGGACATCAGTGGATGTTTGGAGACACCATAACAGCTGAAACAGGTTGAGACTCAGTAACAGCATGAAGTCAGGAGTAGGTTTACCTCAGCAGGAGGAGAGACAAGATTATTAGACATGTCTTTGTACAGAGAAGTATAAATTAATGGACTATAGTGTGCAAAGATGGGCTCCAGCAGATCTAGCTATTGCAGCACAACTAGAAGGGTGGAGCTAGAAAATAGCACATGCACGAAGGATCCCTGAGACATCAGGAATAGGTTTATCTGCAGGCAGAGGCAAAGAACAAGACATGTTAATATGAGAACCATTATGTTTATATGAAGAGAGACGTGTATTCGCCAACAAACACGTCCAGATCACCTGAAAAAGAACATCATGATTGACCTTAACCTGATAAATGAAACACCAGGAGAGCTCTTAACCCATGGGGTGTAAATACTTGCCCAAAACATGCTCAGGTATGAGCATAGTTTTTTTTTGTTTGTTTGTTAACATAAGTTTCTTAGACAAAATTAATCACTAATCATATTAACGACCCCCCTTTGGGCGATATGTGTAATGCCATGAACATATTGCACAAGAAATGGTAGACAAGACTTGGGAAGTTCTATCCTACCATCTGAGGATCGGATCAGACTAGAGTCATTTGGTGTGCATGACTCAGGTGCCCAGTGTGACCAATCAGGTGTGGATGTTAAC
This sequence comes from Brachyhypopomus occidentalis, assembly GCA_020368025.1. Taxonomy (NCBI): domain Eukaryota; kingdom Metazoa; phylum Chordata; class Actinopteri; order Gymnotiformes; family Hypopomidae; genus Brachyhypopomus; species Brachyhypopomus occidentalis. Next base: position 1,860 of record JAGXOD010000990.1, read on the forward strand.
AACCTGATGTGGTGTGTGTGTGGCATGAGTGGATGAGATAGAACCAGTTTCTCAGCATCATTCCCCAGTAGTGCAGAGGCAGCAACGGGCCTCAAGCAGGCAGGCATGCCCTGTAAAACACAATCAGAGATGTCGAAATATATGGAACACACCCATATTTACCACCGTGCTCTTGGGCCAGGACCCCCACAGCAGTGACCCCTTTATCAGAAACATACAGATGAAATGGCAGTTCATAGTTTGGTGTAGGGCCTTAGGTGAGGTCAAGGCCCCTTGGAGGGATCTGAAGGCATGCATCAGTGCAGGAGATCTACGCAGGATGATCTTTAGAGCAGCATTGTCACACAATTTTGTCATAATCTGAACAGTCCAGTATCCAATGGCGACAGTAGTTAACCAGCCCCAGATAGGAGATGGTAGGCTGGCACCACTGCAGCTTGGAGGTGGATACCTTGAATACACACTGAGTGAGATGGTTTAACAGAGACACAGAACCTTGTTTACAGGCGGAGGCATCAGTGGCTGAGAGCAAAATGTGTCTGCATAGCTGATAACAGCACAGTCAGGAGGAGGTGTCCATGCAGCCAAGGCGTTCCTCACGATGGCGGTGAACACTACAGGGGAGTCACTGAACCCTTGAGGGAGGTGGCTCCAAGTGAATTGTCATCCTCTAAAGGTGAAAAAAAATCCGACGACTATCAGGAGGGACTGGCACTGAGAAAAAGGCAGAACAAATGTCAATAACAGTAAAGTTACAATGTGAAGCATGAATGGAGTTTAGGATTAACTTGCTGTCCAAAACTTTGAAGAGGGTACGTGTCATTATGGGGTGTGGCAGCAGAGGGTAAAAGCAGGTACAGGGAGACGGGGAGTGAAGTTCCTCCTACAGCTCCTCCCTTTTCAGTACCCTTCTGAACTTCCTGCTTCATTCCAGTCTGCGCTGGAGGGTTAGAGGAGTCAGCATGCTCGGCATGGCTTTTTTACTGTATCTGCCCATACAGCAGGCTTTGATGGCCTCGGAGTACCCTTTGCAGCTAATGCAGTATGGTTTTAAATTTTCAAAAGTTAACCTTTGCTTCATTCAGAACACTGAATGATTTGTGAGTATACTCTTAAAAAAGCTCATAATCCGGGCAAAGAAATCAGGGATTAGTACTCCCAACAACAGTGCGCACAAAAATACTTCACTCTCTCGATCAGAGGGGTGTATTCACTGTAAATTAATCACCCGCACGCCACTACGATAACATTTACTTACCGCAGCGGTAGAGGAGCGGAAACCAGCCCGTTTCAGAAGGTCAAAATTGCTGAACAATCCTTCCATAGACAAACGAAAACATACCTAGGAAGATCCCGGAGGCGAGCCCCCAAATTGTTAAGGTTTCTTAAGCCTATTGTATGCATGTTGTTTGTCTCCTCTGCACGTTGTGATTCATTTTAATAATTCATATCCATAGGATTCATTCAGCCGTCAAAAGATTGAATATAAGTAAATAAACAAATAAAATCAAACCAAGCTTTTCAATGTGGTCCCTTTTGTTCCATAGCATATTACATATTTAATTACAGTAGTTCAATCTACAGTTTGATTATCCACATTTATAAAGTGCATCTATGTGCATATAAAAAGACATTTATGTATGTGGTAGGTGCTGTCGTTGAAATTCTGTAAACCCTTAAAATGGTGAGCACAAAAGAGTCAGAAGCAGTTGGGTGAAATGGTATAACAGAGTAAAATGAATTTATTAAGCAAGTATGGATTAATCCAGAGATCTCAATTACATACACACAAGGCGTCTGCAAAAGAGAGCTAATCTCCCTTCTCAAATCCTCAGGTTTTATAATCGTTTTCCATGTACATGACATGTGCACGTGGTGACCGTGCGTTGATCACAGAATGCTAAAATGAATATGATTGGATAAACAGGACATAATCCACACATGATTTGACATGCACACACTGGCCTCTCCCCTCGCACGCCTGCGCACGCCTGCGCACGCCTGCGCTCCTGCTCGGACGTCAGGGGTCCATCCCGTGAGTGGATAAGAGCGAGGCCATCCTAGGAACATTGGCATCTCGAAAACACCCGAGGCGCCAGGAAGGCAAGGCTAGCTACGTAGCCAAAGCATTCTTGATTCAGGCCTACTGGCCATAAGTACAAGAGTGACTGAAATTATACATTACTAATGTGATTTACGTGTATGTAAGGTAAAGAACACTCAGGAATGCTGAAGTACAGATATACTAAAGCATATAATGAGAGAAAATGTAAAATTTTCTCTCACAGTGCTTCTTGATTCACCTGTTGGTCTTGAGGACCCGGCCTATGCCTCAAATGGGTTCTCTGCAATGGTGTATCTGAGTTCACCTGGGCTACTACAGGCAGTAGTTCCTGTCCATGGCCGGTACCACAGACCCTCACCATCAGGTGGATGGGTACAAGTACTGATCTCAGACCAGCTGCTTGAACTTAAGTGCGGACTAAAACGCGCGAAAAGATTCGAAACTTCTTACATATTAGGAGAGACGTCATGCAAGAAGCCCTGTGGCCAGGGGAAGCTGGGGCCTGTAAAGCTTCCCCCGCTAAAAGGAGTAGTGGATATGCAGCAGGAAGGGAACCATGTCTGGGAACCCAGGGACACTATCAGGAGAGAGTCCCACAGACATCTCCAGCAGAGGGCCCAGAGAGCAGATTTAGGATCAGCCCCACACCGTCCATAACTTGACACTCTGGGGCTATGAGGTTGACAGTTTACACTTTACTATACTTGTATTAGAATACTTAATGTTCTAGATAGTTTATGTGGTTCAGAAGCAGTAATATGGCAGCGATTAACGATGATGGGTAAAGTCAATAATGCAAGTGGAGAATATAGAGAAAACAATGTTTTGCCTCTAAATTTTGTCTACTCTAGAGAATGACTGTTTTTGACTAAATGATACCTCTACTCTCTGCATTCTGTCACACCAACACACACAACACACTCCCTCTCTCTTACACACTCAGTCCTACTCCCGTCCCCCCTGCTGCTCCACTGCATGATGACCCACAGCTGAAACACTGGGAGCACCGTAGTGATACCACACAGCCTCAGCAACATGGACAGGGTGACCGTTCAGGTTAAAGTTCAGTCCAGGTCACGCTGCTGGTGAGGACTGTGTTGATTCTCTATGGCCACCAGTACTTCAGGATCGCGTCCAGGAGCATTTCTGTGTGTTCATTAATGATTTTTCTCATAGAATTATGAAAATCAGGTTGCAAAGTGTAAGGACCTCATGATGACTTGCCACGAAAAAGATGAAATGGTCTCCAAGTTGCAGAATGCTTTAGAAGACAGTATCGAGACAGCTTCTGAATACGTAAGTGCTTTTAACTCTCTGATGAACATGACAAAGACATAGGTGTGACAATACACAGTAGGATATCAGAGTACGGAGAATGGTGACATTGTAAGCGTTACAAAAGAGGTAAACCTGCCCTGACTATTTTGATACTGTGTTTTTTTCTCAAGAGGGCCTTTTTTGATAGCGTGAAAGCGGAAATATTACATTATAGAAATAAATGCAAGTGTTTGGTGAACAATGGCAAGGAGGATTTGAAAGACCAGGAAATCCAGCGGCTTCTGCAGACTTTGAAAAAAAGAAAGACGAGCTTCTGGACCAGCACCACCATGAGCAGCATTCACTCAAGGAGAAGGTGAAGGAACTCACCGCTGATCTGAGGAAGCAGGCCCTAGTGTTCGGAAGCACCGTCTCCACACTGGAGACGGAGAGAGCAGTGGCCGCCAATCTCGCTGCTGAGAATCAGGCTTTGTCTAGTAAGCTCAGCGATCTCCAGCAGATGACTGATGACATGAGCACCAAGCTCCAAGCCTACGAGACTGATTTAGCCAAAGCTCTTCTCAGGGGACGATGAAGAAGATCGTAGCCAGCAGTCCAGCACCATCGGCTCCTTGAAGCTGGAGGTGGAGCAGCTCCAGCAGAAGCTCCATGCACATGCACAGGAGCTTTCCCGGGGAAGCGAGTCCGACTGTGCCTTCCGGAAAACCATCAAAGCTCTACGTAAAGATTGCGAGGCGATGGTGTCAACTTTGCAGGAGAAGAGCCAGAGGATCGAGGCCCTGGAGACAGAGCTGAGCCGCAGCAGAGAGGAGGTCTGTCAGATGGAAAAAGATATCTCCACATAGAGACGTTTCAGGCCAGCATCCATACTGACCGGCTGCAGACAGAGGTTAGTAACCAAACCATGGGGTTAAAAAAATTAACGTGGCAGGCAGAGGGGTTGGCGTTAAACCTAACGCATCGGATCACCGCGTCGTCCTCCTTAAGGTCACGGCCCTGACTGAAGCCGTCGTAGAGCTGAGAGGGAAGCTACATGAAGTGGAGGGGGAGAGGAACAGAGCTCTCAGCGCCCTGTGGAGTCAAGAGCAGACCGTTGCGCAGCTGAGGACTGTGAGTGCCGTTCGTTGGGTCTCACTGAGCTGGTGATCTTTCACATGGGCTTCGTTCGCGTTTTCTCATTGCTTTTTCCATGTTGTTAACAGGAGCAGGTCGGGTCACAACAAACTCTCCAGAAATTCCAGGACCTTTGCCAGTGTAAGCACAAACACCCCACAGTGCAGCAGCACCAGTGCTGAGACCGTGAGAAGGAGCCAGCGGTTGCGGAGACGCCTTCTGCTTTAGACGTCTTGAACCGGTGCTGTCATGCTGTGTGCTCTAGTGTGTGAAATAAGGGGAGAAAAACTCGTTTGATCTTGTGCATGTAGTGCTTCAGACCAAGGACAAGCTGATTCAGGAATTGCGGCTCACCCTAGCAGACAAAGAGAGGGCACGCGTGGAGCAGGAGCGATGTCTGGACGCTCAGCTAAAGATCAGATCCCAAAGTAAAAGGTAACAGGAGGCCATTCCATTTCTCGAGCAGCGCGGATCATTACGGAAGTCGTTTTTTCAGAGTCGCTGATGTTGGTAACGCTATACAACCATTTCTCACAGAGCTGGGGAAGTTGGACAGGGGGCCAGAGAGTTGGACTGCCTGTGGTCCTGATCCCGCACATCCCAAGGGGGATAAACGGCGGGACACTACAGGACACTGGACAGTAAGCGTTGCTTCATACTATTTGATCGCAACATTTTTCTCAACCTGTTGCGTTTCTCAGAGGAAACAGAGGAATGTTTTCAGAGTGGGTGGAAGTGAGTCCTTCTGACGTTCCAGAGAGACAAAAAGTTGGAGGGAAAGTCAGGAGGAAGGTTTCTGTCCCCCCAACAAACCCGAGAGACCAGAGGAGAAAGACCAGATGGCTAAGAAACCACAGCATAAGACCTGTGGCAGAGTCCAGCTCAATGTGGTACATGTTCTCTGTCTCACACACACACACACTTGCTTGTTTTGGCTGTTAAAATTTAGCAGCGTTTTTTTGAGTTTCACTGCTTATGGACACAAAGCCGCGGTAAAGCTAAACATATAAAACATTTAAGAGAGATGCAGACAGTGTGACGCGAGGCGAGCGGACGAGGATGCGGAGTCGAGCTTCGTGAAACAGACAATTTTATTGGTGGATTTAACATATATAATGGCGTAGAACACTTACGACAAGTAACGTGCAAGACGACTCTGACAAAGACGAGCACAGGACACTGCGCAAGCAAACATTAAACAGACAAACACCACTATCCCCCTGTGCTGACGAGACGACCCACACGTGCCACTGACGCACACACCCCCATCGACACACCCACGGAACTACACATAAGGACTAGACTACACAAACACACGCCCAAAGGGAGGGGTCCGAGAGCGTCACCGTGACAGAGCCCCCACCAAGGGCAACCTCCGCCCCGGGTTGCCCAAGCGCAGCTGTGGCGCCCGGACCCACATCCAAGGGCAGGCCGGGACCGCCGGGAACCACGGCGAAGCGGGGAGTCGACTCCTCTGCGAGGGGGCTCCACCACGACAGCGCTCAGCACACCCTCCCTGGGAAGACAGGGGAAAACACATTAGACAACGGCAAAAACACGGAACGAACACACACACAGGCACACACACTAACATGGGCACAAAAGGGAAGAGGGGATTGGGTATAAACATGGGGACTGACACAAACACAGGCACAGAAGGGGGAGGAAGCAACGGTCCAGGCCTCCATGCCTGATTCCCCCGCAAACATAGGGGAAGGCTTTCCCGGCGCGGCCGACGTGAATCCCCTTGCTCTCTCTCCTGTCGCGGCGCCAGGGAATCCTGGTCCCGCCGCGGGTGGAGCAGGGTTAAACGTCGGCTTCTGGGTTTGGGTTGCCTTGTGTACCCTCCGAGGGGCTGCCGAAGCTGGTGCACTGGAACGTGGTAGGCGCCTGGTGGCTTCCTGTCCTGACCACGCCCCTCGAGAGGGAGCAACATACCTTGGCTCTCCTCTCAGGCTCCCTTCCTCCTCAAAGGAGTACTCACTGCCCCTATCCACATCCCCACCGTATGTGCCCGATTGGCAGTCCATAGTACTGCCATCAGACAGTGAAGAATGTGCGTCCTCCATCTCCTGCGTGGATGGACCTGCACTTCTCGGTGAATAGGGGCTATCCTCCATACTCTCCGTGTATGCCGTGCTCCTTGAACACTCTGAAGGGGGCCTGAGACCCTCTTCTCCCTCGCACGCCGGCGCGCCCTCGGGCGGAGAGAGGCTGTCGTCTGCTCCAACCTCCTCCTCCGTGCGCTCTGGACTCTCCGAGGGAGAAGGGCTGAAATACTTTTCTTCATCCCGCTCGGATCCTGACAGCGTATTCAGAGGAGAGGGCTCAGGTATTCCCGGCATAATCCCGTGCTCTGGGAGCACACTGAGGAAGGGCATTCCTCTTCCTCATCCACGAGTCCTCCCTCCTCGCTGGTAGGCGGTGTTTGCTCCTCTGTGGTGAAGGCTGATAGCATACACACCGCCCCAGCGCCTTCGCCGGACTCCTCTGTCTTGTGGGGGCGCTTTGACCGCTGGGGTGTTCTACTTGCGGCTTCATCCATGAGCTTGCGGTAGAACCCCCGAGTCCTTCCTCCGCAACCCCAGCGTCCGCGGATCAGGTAATCATGGATTACCTCCTGCTGCCACCTCCTCCGATTCACTGGCGAGGTAGGCACCCTGGACCTCCTTCTCGCCTTTGGAGGTCCTCACTTTGGCTGCCTGGGACTGCCGAGGGGGGCGCATACCCGGTGCTTACCCTTTGCTTTTTCCCCCTTGGTTCTTCTGCCCCGGACATAGCCTGGCATCCTTTTCCCACGGCTCGTCTTTCTTTGGCCTTGCACGGGACGAGGATCTTGAGTCGCTTCGTGAAACAGACAATTTTATTGGTGGATTTAACATATATAATGGCGTAGAACACTTACGACAAGTAACGTGCAAGACGACTCTGACAAAAACGAGCACAGGACACTCTTGTGAGCACACATTAAATAGACAAACAACACTATCCCCTTGTGATGACGAGGCGAGCCACAGGTGCGACTGAGGAACACACCCACATCGACACACCCACGGAACTACACATAAGGACTAGACTACACAAACACACGCCCAAAGGAGGGGTCCGAGAGCGTCACCGTGACAGACAGCAGTCAGTGTCTGTCAGTCATCTCCTAATAAACATACAGCCCTGATCCCAGATCAGCACTACAGGTTCAGGGCCTTCCAGCACCTGCAAGCCCCGCGTCGTCTTGTCCTCACCAGCCCTCCCTCTGACTGCCCTCAGCAGGACTCCTCGGTCTTCTCCACTGAGGCGAGAAGGATAACCGCTTCCCCAAACGGGAGGTGGAGATCTGCCTCACCCCTCAAGCCCAACCGCATCGACGTCCGCAGGGCCAGAGTCGACAGGTGCATCACACGGTCAAAGTCCCAAACACAGCTCAGAAGAGGAAGAGCACAGAGGGGAGTGTGTGACCCCTGGAGGGCTTCCGACAGAACCTGCCTTAAAAAAAATAATAAAATGATTATGTATTAGCACAATTATCTGGTTGAATATTGTCCTCGTAACCTGGCCTGAACCTGTCTGCGCGGTTTCATGTGTGGTCTAGAACTCTGTGCAGTCTGAGGATGTGAAGAACCTCCATCTCCAGTGTACCTCCAGAGTCAACGTCATGCCTGTGGAGGTTTGTGTCTCTTGTGGCAGAGCTGCTCTTATACCTGTGGCTCCAAGATCACGATCACGGCAGTAATGAATGCTGATCGCTTGGGCCAGGGCTGTAATACATACACCTTCTCATCCGGTCAGTAGGGCTCTGGGATACCAGATCTTCAGTACAGTGTTATCACTGTGAACCTTTTGTTATTAGGCTGACTGAGGTGACTTTGGGAAATGCAGTTCTCAAGTTATTTCCTGGTTTCCTTCTCAGATCATGGGAGTACATCAACATGACAAAGAAATTGACCATCTCATCGTCAAGAGGAAATTTAGAAGACCTGCTAAAAGATAGCAGCTCTATCTTTAGCCATAAACATTAATAAGAGTAAACTGAAAAGCAGAATCTTGTGTAAATTGCCATTTCCTTTTTGATGTTTGATGGATGGTATATATAAATGATTTAAGAAAGATTGTCAAAAGTGACACAGTGTATGCCAAAGTGTTCTTTGCAGACACTGCCTCCTACGGCAAGATTAGGTGTATCAGATCTGACAATGTTACTGACTTAATATCAGATGACTACCAAACTCTTCTGAAAAAAATGGCATAAGACATGAAACGTCAGCGCCATATTCACCACACCAGAACGGCACTGCAGAGCGTAACTGGAGAACACTGTTTGATATGCCCAGGTGAATGCCCACTGAGAGTAGCCTACCAAAGACATTGTGGCCTTATGCTGGACAGACAGTGACAGTAGTCAGAAACAGGTGCTTTAACAATCACACAAAACAAACAGCTTATTTAACTGTCGAGCCAACAAAAAAAAATTACAAGCTATGGACAGACCTCATTTAGAAGGTAAGACTTTTTTTTATTTTTTCATGATTGTTATTAAAAATACCTAAATGAAATTAGTTAATTAGAAATATTTTCACAGACAGCTAGCTATACCTTAATGTACGCACATTGATATGATCAATACGCCTTTCAAACCGCGTCTAACACACGTGTTATGTCATAAGTTCTCACCCCATTTAGTAGATGTTTGACGGAATAAATATTGTGAATAAATCCATTCACCATTTCTTAGGGTGTGCCGCCATCTTCGTGGATGTT
>JAGXOD010000102.1:0-87500 GCA_020368025.1 Brachyhypopomus occidentalis
GGTATCTGTACTTTTACTCAAGTACCCACACACCACAACATTCAAGTGTTCTTTCACCAGTCAGTTTAATCTGGGATTATGATCAACTTGCATATGACAAATGATTACTTTCTTGTTCCAGTTAACAACAATTAATAGATTAGAAATATCTCAATTTAGAACAATTTAAAGGCAACTGTCTGAGAAATAAGACTGAGTTAATCAGAAAGATTATCATAAATAGTATTTTGTAATCAGAGAGAGAGACTAGTGGTGTGACACTAGATCCGTTCTCTAAGAGACACCAATGGTGTGACACTAGGTACATTCTCTAAGAGCAGACTGGACTGTAGTTCTGTTACTCAATGGTTGGTAGTCTTGTAGGATCAAGGATCTGGGTAGTCTTGTAGGATCAAGGATCTGGGTAGTCAGTGACATCACAACCTGCTCAGGAGCCAAACAACCCAAGAAATATAGATGGTGACATCATCAATATGTCATAGTACCATTTTAAGTGTCACTGACCTATTGCTACAAAGTGCTATGGGAATATAAACACCAGCAAAGATGCATTTCATGTTATAATCAATGATTATAATGAAGAATCTTTGCACCTTAGATCCTTATTCTCAATACTGCATGAGACTCCTGAATTGCACAGAGTTTATGGTTAAACGAAAACAGAATGTAGATGTGTTTGTTACACAGAGAACTCGGAGGTGCACCTGGTATAGCAGTTACGCTACTCTGGTTACTCCAATACACCAATACCAAAAAAAAAGCATGAGTAATAATGCACACCAGTGTGATGGTTCATCTTGTACTTCTGGAAGTCCTGAGAGGCCCTACAGAGATGGAGGAGGTGGCATGGATGTCCATAGACCTGTCATGGATGTCCATAGACGTGTCCGTAGACCTGTCATAGATGTCCATAGATCTGTGGTGGTGTCCAGTGTAGCAGTGCTGTAAAAAGCATATACAAATTATTATATATAAATTGTGTTTGAAATTACGAAAATCAGTCAGATAATTTCCATAAACTTTCACACCACTTATAAAAGACATACATGTATGCAATAAGATTCATATTGATTTAACTGATAAAGCTATCCAAAATGCCTTATATGCTAACGTTACCCTGCATCCACGTACCTTGATGTACTACTGTATATACTACTATATACTATATATACTATATACTACTACTTTGAAGACATATCAGAGATTTGGATGACAGAAATCCTCTATAGACAGGAGCTATTATGTTAATATGTTATTATTAAGAAAACCTTTGCATGATATAAGACCTAAATGTATAGAAGTTATACCATGTGTCACGTCTTGCCCCTCCCCCACCTGTCAATCATGTCATGTACGTTTTGTTTATGTAGCTATGTGCGTATTCTGTCATTCGTAGTCCCTCCTCGTGTTTTGTAACCAGGACCCTCGTCATTGGTTTCATGTGTAGCTTGTTTAGTGTTTATATTTATACGGTTTGTTTGTGTCGCTGATTTTTGTTTTCTCGTACAGCTCCAGTTTGTGTGTTTTCTCTTCAGTGTCATATTAAGGTTTGTGCTTGTTTGTCTCAGTGTGTCTATGCGTGTGAGTTTTGCGTCGTGTTAGGACTCTCTTACGGATTTGACCAATGCCTGCCTTTACGACCCAGAGGTTGGAATGCCCTTTCTATAAATCTCACTCCTCCCAGCGTTTGTGTCCGCCTTCTTGCTCCCCGATGCCTGCCACGTCACAACTGGTCTCTTTATTAGGTACACATGTTCAACTGCTTATTAACACAAATATCTAATCAGACAATGACATCTATCAGTGCACAACATGCAGAGGGTCTACTGCTGCAGGCCACACGGGGTGCCGCTCCTGTCAGCTATCAACAGGCACATGAGGCTATAATTTGCATGAGATAGCAAACATTAAACATCAGAAGATCAGAAAAATGGACATGGAGATGATTGGTGTAACAGTAGAGGAGGCAGGGGATAGGGCAAGATGGAGGCATTGTGACGACCCTAAAGGGAGCAGCCGAAAGAAGAAGAAGAAGATCAGATCAGTGATGAGTCTCAATTTCAGATGTGACACTTTGATAGTAGGTTAAGAATTTGGCATATACAGCATGAAATCATCACATCACAACAATCACTGCAGTAAAAGTGCAGACTGCTGGTGGAGGTGTAATGGTGTGGGGTTATTGCCACACGTTGGGTCCCATAAATTCAATTGAGAATCGTTTATTACACCACAGCCTACCTGACTGATGCTGCTGATAATGACCATTTACTTTCTGACCACAGTCAGAATATTGTGTCAAAAAAACTGTGTCACAGGTACAATCCAATATCCAACAGGATAATGCACAAATGTCACATGACAAATGTCACAAAGCTGAAATCATCTCAGACTTGTTTCTTGAGCATTATAATGACTTCATTGTACTGAAATGGCCTCTACAGTCATCAGATCTCAATCCCATAGAACATGTTTGGGTGCAGCAGGAAATGCAGCTCATTGATGGGCAGTTGACAAAGCTGCAGTGGTGCCATCATGTCAATACGGACCAGAACATGTGAGGAATGCTTTCAGCACCATGTTAACCCCTCCCCTCTCCTGTAAGTCATGTGTTTCACTTCCTGGTTTTTAGTTTTGTTTTCCCATGTATATTTTTTGTTTCTACACCCAGTGTTGACCTATCGTGATTACTCCTGTCACGGGTGTCTTGTTTAGTTCTAATTCCTCAGTGTATTTTTACCCTGTGTATGCATCCTTTGTTGGTCGTCACCTAGTTCTGTTCTTGTGATCGTCGCATGTCTTGTGATCGTCGCATGTCTTGTGCTCCGGTTTCATGTGTTATGAGTTTACATTTTGTTGTTGAGACTTTGAGGTTTCTTAGTTTGATGTTCTGATCTCATTTAGTTAATTGTGTTATTCCCACCTTTGAACTTCCTTCCTGGTTGTTGCTGGAACATTTGGGTTTCTTAGATTTATATTTCTAATCCCATTTAGTCTGTTGTGTATCAAGAGGCTGCATCTCCTTTTCTCTGTTGTTGTCGTAAAGGTTGTGTTTCTACGTTTAATGTTTAGATCCCGTCTTGTTTATAGTTATCCTGACATCAGTGCTTCATTGTTGTATCTTTGGTTATGTGTTATTTCATACTAGTTCGTGTTTGTGTTCTCGGCTTTATCAGCCACGCATGTTTAGTATTCCTGAGCCCCTTCGAACTGGCATCATGCCCCATCGCTCCCGTCGGCGCCGTTCTAGTGTGGCTAGTCTCACATTTGGTAGTATTGATAGTTCTATGAGGTAGTACTACTAGTATTAGTACTTTTGTTTCTGTAATGTGTTTCCTTGGTGTTTCTCTGCCTTATTCGGTTCTCTGCATGGAACTGTGTGGCTCACTGACAGATGTCAGAACTCACCACTGCACAGTTGTTGCTCTGCAGAAGGCAAAGGTGAATGGAGCAGTGAAGGAAGACCTTGGGGTAACCGCTAAAGGCAAACATCTCGAAGGAGAATTTGGCGGTTGTGGAGACACCGCTCTGAAGGACTTGTACTGTTTTATCTTCTGGATTAGGACACCTGGAAATATTTGGCATAATTAAAATTGTGTATAGAAACAGATAACTATCTGGTTAAATGGACCAATGCAAATCTATGCTATATGACAATGTGTCCTAAATGTACACATTAGACTCTGGTTCTGGAGATCTGTCATTGTGCAGAGTTTAGTTCCAGGTTCACAGTAACAGGCCTGACTTAATCAAGGCTGTCAGTAGCTCCTGAATATTAGAGACATGTGTGTTGGAGCTAATCTCTGCAGCCTGTAGGTTTCCAATAACCAGACTTGGCAACCCCTACTATGGGTGCAGAAAGTCAAAGTGTCTTACTGTTTAACAATCAGGTCCCAGCGGACTGCATAGTCAGGGTCATTCTCAGGGGTGGCCCAACATGAATCAATCATTGTAGCAATCTGACGACTGTCCACCCCCTGGACAAACACTGCCACATAGACCCGCTGGTCCACCTCTACATCTGCACTGCCGTTGTAAGGGCGGGAGAAACCAGGATCCTGATAGGGAACCATCCTGACCTGGTACATCCCCACACCACTTGGAAGGGTCTTGTATATTATACTGTAGAAGGGTACAACCACAGATTAATTAGTATGAATGAAACTTAGATTTATATAGTGCCTTTCAAGATTCCCCAGGTCACTTTGGAGTTTACACAATTACAAGCTTTTACAAGCGTTCATACACTGGCGAGAAGCAGCAGGCAGTTGCACACAGCATGTTCTCCCCCGGAAACCTCAACACACACACACACATCGTACTCTCTACCAGAAACCTCAACACACAAACAGTGTACTCTCCACTGGAAACCTCCGCCCCCCGGAGGTCCCGATTCAGAGATAGGACAATACCCAAGACAGAGAACAATGCACCACAGTTCACATCTGTGAGATTTCAGGACACATTTTTGAGAGACCCCATCTCACCTCTGCAGAGGGACGAGTTCTGTTGCCATGTTGACGGTTTGAGTGAGTTGGTAGATGCAGTAGAACCGTAATTCCAGAAATCTATTCTCTCTGTTAATGGGGCCTCTAGATGGGTCAATTTCACCCAGGATCATATTCTCATAGATTAAGTGGGTACCATTGGCCTGTTGAGATTTTTAGATTTTGTTAATCCTTAAATATGTAATAAGGATATTCAGTACAGTATAAGAATTTTTACATTTAAGAAGTTCAAATCTTTCTGTAGGTTGTAGCACTGTATATGATATTCCAAGTGTATCTGGTACAGTCTATATAACTAGTGTTTAATGTACCGTGAGGTTTGTGCCACAGATGTGATCATCATTATCAAAATGGAACACCAGTCTGCCATTCTGGACTGTTCCTCTGCAGCTGGAGTCACTCAGGTGTAAAGTGTCGACAGAGAAACCAGCTTCAAAGAGCTGACAGCGTGACAGAGATACGCGGCCAGATCGGCCCTCACACACTTCAGTAGCGCCTGGAACAGAGAGGGGAGGGGAAGGAAGGATGGGTGAGACAGAGAGGGAGGAAGGAAGGATGGGTGAGACAGAGGGGAGGTGAAGGAAGGATGGGTGAGACAGAGAGGGGAGGTGAAGGAAGGATGGGTGAGACAGAGAGGGGAGGTGAAGGAAGGATGGGTGAGACAGAGAGGGGAGGTGAAGGAAGGATGGGTGAGACAGAGAGTGGAGGTGAAGGAAGGATGGGTGAGACAGAGAGTGGAGGTGAAGGAAGGATGGGTGAGACAGAGAGGGGAGGTGAAGGAAGGATGGGTGAGGGAAGGAAGGATGGGTGAGACAGAGAGGGGAGGTGAAGGAAGGATGGGTGAGACAGAGAGGGGAGGGGAAGGAAGGATGGGTGAGACAGAGAGGGGAGGTGAAGGAAGGATGGGTGAGACAGAGAGGGGAGGTGAAGGAAGGATGGGTGAGACAGAGAGGGGAGGTGAAGGAAGGATGGGTGAGACACGGAGAGGGGAGGTGAAGGAAGGATGGGTGAGACAGAGAGGGGAGGGGAAGGAAGGATGGGTGAGACAGAGAGGGGAGGTGAAGGAAGGATGGGTGAGACAGAGAGGGGAGGTGAAGGAAGGATGGGTGAGACAGAGAGGGGAGGTGAAGGAAGGATGGGTGAGACAGAGAGGGGAGGTGAAGGAAGGATGGGTGAGACAGAGAGGGGAGGTGAAGGAAGGATGGGTGAGACAGAGATGGGGAGGAGGGGAGGTGAAGGAAGGATGGGTGAGACAGAGAGGGGAGGTGAAGGAAGGATGGGTGAGACAGGGGAGGTGAAGGAAGGATGGGTGAGACAGAGAGGGGAGGGAAGGAAGGATGGGTGAGACAGAGAGGGGAGGTGAAGGAAGGATGGGTGAGACAGAGAGGGGAGGTGAAGGAAGGATGGGTGAGACAGAGAGGGGAGGTGAAGGAAGGATGGGTGAGACAGAGAGGGGAGGGGAAGGAAGGATGGGTGAGACAGAGAGGGGAGGTGAAGGAAGGATGGGTGAGACAGAGAGGGGAGGTGAAGGAAGGATGGGTGAGAACTACATTTAAATTTGTGTCAAACACAGTATGTTCAGCATGTTTCCACACCACTGTATGTGCTTTTACCATAAAACTCTGGGTTTGGTCTAGGGTCATCCTGATTACAGGAGCAGCCGTAGACACCCTCCATCTCCTCACACCACTCATCCTCAGTGCATTTCAGCTCCTCACAGGGGTCAACTATTGCTGTAAAGAGGAATAATTAAGCTGAAATAGAATGTAGTCTCATTTTTCTTCTAATAAACATCACAATGAAAATGTTTTATCATATACTGTATATATATATATATATATATATATATATATATAGATATGTATATGTAGTATATATATATATATGTATGTATATAGATATGTATATGTAGTATGTACTGTATATATACATACTATATATATATATATATATATATATATATATATATATATATATATATTATAGCCCGACATCTATCACTTCAAGACTGTTTTTGAGGATAAGAGAAGCAACCATACGTAAGCAGCCGTAGACACCCTCCATCTCCCCACACCACTCATCCCCAGTGCAGTTCAGTTCCTCACAGGGGTTGATCATTGCTATAAAAAGGAAAAATTAAGACTGTTATTAAATTTGGAAAATAATTCAATTGGATTAAGAGCAGCAGGAATGGACAACTTGTGTCTACCTGTAGTGGAGACTGTCGGCTCTGGAGTTGAGAACATATCAGTGGTAGCTGATGACTCTGTAATGGAATTCAGTAGTGCATTAGGTGTTGTCCAAGTAGTGGAGTATTAGACAACAGTATTAGATATGATTGTAAGATGGCTTTTACCGTAAGGCTCTGGTTGTTGTGTAGCACGAGATTCATTATCAAAGCAGCCATAGACACCATAAGTATGACTACACCACTCATGATCAGTGCAGTTCAACTCCTCACAGGGGTCCACCCAGGCTAAATATATTAATAGAAATGCAATAATTAAATAGAAATGTTTTTTATAGTCCGGCATCTATCAGTTATGTAAGGTTTTGAGGATAAGAGAAGCAACCATACGTAAGCAGCCGTAGACACCCTCCATCTCCCCACACCACTCATCCCCAGTGCAGTTCAGTTCCTCACAGGGGTTGATCATTGCTATAAGGAAAAATTAAGACTGTTAATCCAATTAAATTATTATCCAAATGTAATAAGAGCAGCAGGACTGGAAATGTTGCATTTACATGTAGTAGATATTGTTGTCTTTGGAGTGGAGGAAATTAGAAGTGAAGGTGTTGTCTCTGTAGTGGTCATTCGAGTGGTAGATGGTGTCTGTTTAAGGGAAGTTGTCTGATAAGTGGTACCTGTTGTCTGTATAGTGGGGGTCTTTATGGTTCCTAGTGTGGTAGCTGATGTGTTGTCATTGTTAGTTGTTAGATTGGCTACTGTTATTTTAGTAGTGGAGGTCATTAGAGGGCAACCTGTTGTCTCTTTAGTGGAGATTGTTGATTCTGTTGTGGGAGCTGTTGACTCTGGTATGTAGGTTGTTGTGTTCTCTAAACCCGAGACTGTTTTCTCTGGACTGGTATCTGGTGTCTTTTTCTGTGTGGTCTTTAGTGTTTTGGCGTTTGTATCTGGAGTGGAGATTGTTTTCTCTAATGTGTTAGTTGGTCTCTCTGTAGGAGTGGTAACTGTTGTCCTTGTTTTGGAGGTCATTAGAGTGGGAGATGTCACAAGGTTAGTATCAGTTATCCCTGGAGTGGAGGTCATCAGATTTTTATTGGAGTTCAGTATATAGGTAATTGTTGAGCATGCTGTTTCTGCATTTGTAGCTGTAGTCTCTTTAGTAGAGGTTGCCATTTCTGGAGTGGAAGCTGTTGTCTTTGTAGTACATGTCATTATACTGGTAGGTTTTGTCTTTGGAGTGGAAACTGTGTCTGGAGTGTTGGCACTTCTTTCTGTGGTAGAGGTTGTTGGTGTGTTAGGTGTGCTCTGTGGAGTCATTCCTGTTGTATGTGTAGTGGATGTCTTCAGAGTGGTTGTTTTTGTCTCTGGAATGTGGGTATGTGGATTGGTCGCTGTTTTTTCTCTATTGGATATTATTGTTTCTGGAATTGCAGCTGCTTTTGCTTTATTGTAGATCTTTAGAGTGGTAGCTGTTTTAGCTGGAGTGGTAGCTGTTTTAGCTGGAGTGGTAGCTGTGTTAGCTGGAGTGGTAGCTGTGTTAGCTGGAGTGGTAGCTGTTTTAGCTGGAGTGGTAGCTGTTTTAGCTGGAGTGGTAGCTGTGTTAGCTGCAGTGGTAGCTGTTTTAGCTGCAGTGGTAGCTGTTTTAGCTGCAGTGGTAGCTGTTTTAGCTGCAGTGGTAGCTGTGTTAGCTGCAGTGGTAGCTGTGTTAGCTGCAGTGGTAGCTGTTTTAGCTGGAGTGGTAGCTGTGTTAGCTGGAGTGGTAGCTGTGTTAGCTGCAGTGGTAGCTGTTTTAGCTGCAGTGGTAGCTGTTTTAGCTGCAGTGGTTGCTGTGTTATTGCAATTCAGGTTTTCACAAGATTCCACCCATGCTAAATAGAGGAAAAAGAAAAAGAATATTAAATAGTTTAATGATTCACATAAAAAAATTAAATATAAGTAATAATACTTTGGAATAGTACAAATAAATACCATTCACTTAGATAGTAAAGAAAAACGTCCACCGCTCAAGAAAAAAAAAAGAACTTACAGCAAGACAGGCCAGAGCGCCAGTCTGAGACCTGGAGGTGCATTATGGTACAAGCAGCCTCATAGGCCCCCACAGCTGAACACAGCACGTCATTGGTTGATTGGTAGGCACACAGGTCATACACACAGGAAGTGAAGTAAGGGGCAGGGTTGACATGGCCATGGCAGAGGCGGAAGGGTCCAGTGGTGTTAGTGATGATGCTGCAGAGGTCAGAGTTCTGCTCTCTGTTGGAACACTCATTTATATCTTCTGTCTGATTATTTGCACCACATCTGTAAAAGACGAGATGTTCAGGAGTTTAAAATAGGAAGTTCATCAAGATACTTAAACAGGGATGGTAGAATATTGGCACTTGAAGGCACATAAATCCCTGAAGGAAATGTGATTGTTAGTGTATACAGATTCTGTATTAGGATCAGCAGTTGGAAAGCCTGCAGAAAAAGTACTACATTGTTTATTCTGTATTGAAATAATCCCTTTCTGTCAAATGTAAAAATAGCCATCTACCCTGGACTGCTGGGGTTTGATTTCCAGCTGTTTCCAAAAACAGTGTCGTCATCGGTCAGAGCTCCACTGGGCAAAGCCTTGTCATCTGATGGGTCTCCATTATTGTTTCCACACATTCCACACACAGATCCACGGAATCGTGGGCCCAGTCTCACAGAAAGTGTAGAACTACCATCAAAGTAGACCAGGAGCTCACTTGATACATTCACAACCACAAAATTTAGCTCCTGATACACTTCAGCAGTATTGCAGATTTCAAAAGCAAATGAGTTCACAGTGTCCCCATCGACCTGGAGAAGGACAATACATTAAATAAGAATGAAAAACATTACAGACTCTGATTTACCTTTTGATGTAAACAGTGTAATCTACACTATTGATACCTTTACTATCTTGTTTTGTCCAATGGAGATCTGTGTGTTCTGAGCTCCTTGATTTAGCCACACATCCACTACAGACACAGAGGACATGTCCATGTCCCCACGGTTTATGTTAGTGGCCACCACACGGAATCCTAGGTCATTATTACCCACAAACCCACAGGTGTGGGAAATCTCATATGAACAAGTGCTCTGTAAAACAGAGCAGTACAGAGCAGTAGCGTTCAGTTCGACTCATCACTGAATTGCTCATTTTCCCTAGCAATAGATCAATGAAGATTCTTGCCTGAAAGGTGGTGAGAGCTCCATCAAAGGTGAGGTAATGGGAGGCTCCCCACACCATGCAGGAGGACATTTGGTTGTAGCAGCCGCGCTTCCCATTCCTGACTCCACACTCCTCAGAGGGAGAGCAGGAGGTGGAGAAGCAGCGCAGGTCATTGGGAGCAGAACACTCACACTGCTGGGAACATCCTGGAGACCAGAACTGCTCACCTAGCTGCAAGAAAAAGACATTGCAATTAGTTCCATCAAAAGTGATCAAATGATCTTTTAGTCACAAATGATCTTTTAGTATAAATTTATTATTGTAACTCAACTACACAACATTCATTGCGAATATAAGAACGTACATGAAAGTAGAGTCCTTTGTAGTGGCAGCCACACTGCTCCTCTGGTACACAGAGACCTCCACTCCTCATGAAGCCTTCATCACAGAAACAGCCCTCTGAACACGTCCTCTCACATTCAGCATCAGTGCTGCTGGCACAGGTGTGCCCACAGTCTGTGCCACACAGCTCATAGTGACTGTTCACGGGACAATCCATGCCTGAGAAATGAAAAAAACAAAATTGATAAACTCACACACTTGATGTTTGTTTAGCTACCACGAGCCTGGAAGGATTACAGTGAATCATCTACACTGTATACGAACCTCTCTAAGCTCTCATAGCCTCAATAAGTTACTTACAGCAGGTTGTCTTCTGTCTCCAGGGGTAGATAGTTGCATTAACAGAATGGCAGGCACTGACATAGGTCTGGATGGAACGGCACAGTACATCATTACTGTACCCAGACAGGCAAACATCAAATACGCAGTCACTGAAGTAGGCCTGAGGGTCCACGTAGTCATGGCAGAAGCTGAAGGGACCCTGTCTGTCCATGAGGATCTCACACTGAGTCTGTGCCCTAGTTTGGTCTGGGCATGATGTACATGAGTCTCCACACCCATCACTGCACACTGTGTCATTCTGGACTTTCCAGCTGGCTCCAAACTGGGAAGCTGAAGTCACCAGTGCACCTGAGCGTGTGAGGAAGTCGTCACTCGTCTGGCCGTTGTAGTTACCACACAGGCCACATGTGGCTCCACTGTAATTTCCTGGGACAGTGATCCGCGCCGCCCAAGAGCCGTCGTAACTCACACTAAGGCCAAAGTCAGTTGTAATGTAAGTATTCAGTCCACTGGAGTAAATGGACACTCGTCCAGAGTCGAGCAGGACAGGAAGGTTCCTGGTCTCATTATCAACCTGACAAAAGGAAAGCTCTCGGTTTATTACAGATTTTACATTTATTTCAATATTTAGCTCTTATGCAGAGTGACCCATTCTGTCAGTACGTCTTACAGTTTGTCAGTGTGAAGTACATGTGCTCCCCCTGGTGGTACCAGCATTGATCTACAGCTCTACTTCAGAAGATTAATTTGCCATTAACTTTTGTATATACAATCCTGAAAGCCTTTTCAATGACATTTGCTTTTGTGTCTGAGCTACCCAATTCCACAATAATTTTTTTTATGTTTTGGTGCAAGAAGAGGCAGGATGCATGAGTCCAACATCTACGACAGGGAACAGGTGGAATATATACAGCTCAGGAATGAAAAAGGAAACAAGGAAAATGAACGCACCAAAGAGTAATGGCAGGTGGGGGAGGCGACATGGCGACATAGAACAAAACGTAGACAAAAAGCAGATGGAGTCACTAACAAAAATGAAAACAGACATGAGAATACATGGAGTCACATGGACGTGGAGATGGAACAGGCCGACGTGACAGAGATGATATTAGAAAACGTCCACACCAATAACTCTTATATTTAACAGTGCTAACCTCAGTTATGCCACGCATGTTGTCGGAGATGTGTACCAGATGCCCAGTGATATTGACGTACACGTCAACAGTGAATGAATCTAGAAGTCTGTTCCATGCTTCACTTCTTATTGAAACTTGGAAGTACGGTAGCTGTTGAGTATCATTGCATACAGTTGCCAGAATGTATTGGCAGCTGCCCTGGAAGTCAAATTTGTGCCCATCAAAAGAGGTGTAGTGGGGGTGCCCTGAAACAGAGCACGTGGCACGGGGCTGAGGATGGCAGGCGAACTCTTCCCCAACAATCCCGCATGTCGTCTCTGGAGTCCTTTCCTGCGGAGTAGATGCTTGTTGACTAGTTGTCTTTAAGGAAAATGTTGTCTGTGGAGTTGTTGCATGTGGAGTAGATATTGGCTGTCTAGTAATTGTCTGTAGAGTAGAAGTTTTCTTTGGGGCAGTTGTCTGTGGAACAGTTGTCTGTGGACTAGTTGTATGTCCAATACTTGCCCGTGGAGTAATTGTATGAGCAATGATCTGTAGATTAGTAGTTTGAGAAGCAGATTCCTCTGGAGTAGTTGACTGTGCAGCAGTATTTATGTGTGGAACAGTATATGTCTGTGTAGTCGATGCCTGTCTAGTTATTTTGTGTGACGTAGTTGTCCATGGAGATGTTGCCTGTGCACTAGTTGTCAGTGGAGTAGTTGGCTTGGTAGTAGTTGCTTGTGGATTAGTACTGTGTATTGTAATGTTTTGTGGAGTAGTTGTTTGTGGAGTTGCCTGTGAAATTAATATCTTTATTGGTGTTACCTGTAGAGCAGTTGCCTTTGTTGTAGTAGCCACTATAGTAAACATCTGTGGAGATTTCTGTAGAGTAAGTGCATGCAGTGTAGTTGTCTGTGGAGTAGAGGACTGAGGGGGAGATGGTGGAGGTGGTGGAGATGTCTGTGGAGCTGTTAAATAAAACCAAATTTAACAAGGAAAACCCAGTACTGAGTACATTTCAATAGTACCAGAGGAAATGGGTATGGCATTGTTGGCTGAGGAAGCCAGTATGGTTTTATGGTTTGGGGAGTGATTGTTTGTGCAAGAGCAATTCAGTGGATATTGGGAGTATATTTTCCTGACTTTTGTTGATGCAGTGCATAAAAGCCATAACTCCAGCCCAAACCCCATGGCACAAAGCATGTATTAGTGGTGACAGTGGGCCTGGCTAGAACTGCAGTCACTGAAAAGGCCAGTGTGTGTTTATTTAAGCGTATGTCTCTTCTTTGTTCTTTATCAGTTGCCTCCGTGAGTGTTTCCTGTTCATGAGTCAATTAGCGCTTAGCACTATTCTCTCTATAAAAACACATTCGAAGCGCTCGTGCTAATATCCTGCCTCAGCCCCCGCACGTTCCACTGTCCAACTGCCCTTTCAGTACTATTTCACTGAGAGTTAAGGACTATGTTATCAAACAAATAGTAACTGCAGTATTTTAATATAATACATATCTAACATATAATAGACTGTTGCAAAAATCATAAGCAATAGTATTTATCTTCAATTTGATCTGATTTGTTGTAACTTGTAAAGCCTGTTGATTGTCCTGTGAGTTTGGGATTGTAGCTATTCCATAATTGTTTAGAGAAAGAAAAAAAACACTACACATAAAAACGCATATAAAACATTTGCATACGGTAGTTACTG
The DNA here is from genome assembly GCA_020368025.1 of Brachyhypopomus occidentalis. Lineage (NCBI taxonomy): Eukaryota > Metazoa > Chordata > Actinopteri > Gymnotiformes > Hypopomidae > Brachyhypopomus > Brachyhypopomus occidentalis. The sequence continues at coordinate 13,379 of JAGXOD010000102.1, forward strand.
TTAGCATTTGCATACGGTAGTTACTGTTTCACAAAAACTTACCAATTACAGTCGGCAGAAGAGCCATGCACAGCAGGATTAGAGACCCCATTGTGATGATCTGCAGGATTAGGGATTACAAACAAAGACAAATATGATAAATAAGAAATTATATGTAATATTTAAAGAGTTTATACAAAAAGACATACATATAGATTTAGCTTTTTGTTGTATTTTTGTATGCTAAATCCAAATATCATAAATATAACAATTATAACTTTATATAGATATAGATATGACAAATATATGTTACATAAAGTATATTATGTATTCATAAATTAGCTTGTTATATGTATATGTCTCTTTTAAACCATGCATGAGAAAAACTAAATACTTATTCAAATTCAGCATAAAAAGTATTATAAAGTCCCCCTACCTTAGTTTGTGAAGCCAAAGATTTTGTTTTTGTTGTTATTTATAATAATAATGAATAAGAATATGTCTCTATGTCTCAGTAGGAGTAACTGTCCTCACTGCTTTGAGCTCCCTGTAGGCTGATCAGACTCATCTCTCTCAGCTGAGTAGAAGGAGGGACTTCAACTTACTGACGCAGAAGTTTCGTGTCTTTAGGTCTTACAGTTTTGTTCTGTACGTAGAGACCGAGAGACACGACACCAAAGTCAGGCAAGTATGGAAAGAGTTTGAACCCATCAGTATGTCAGTCATTCACTCAGATGTATTTCAGTAATTCAGTAATTCAGTCGGTGGGTCAGTCACTTGGTCAGTCATTCACTCAGATGTATTTCAGTAATTCAGTCGGTGGGTCAGTCACTTATTCAGTCAGTTGATCTGTTTTTCACTCATTCAGGTGGTTGGTCAGTCAATTGGTCAGTTATTCAGGGCAGTTCTGCTGGGGTAGTGGGGTAGCATTGTAAGCACAATGAAAAGAAAGAGAGGAATTTCAACCATCAAAGTGGTTAAAACCCACAATGGTGTGATGCGTCAACTACGTATTAGGCAGCAACGACCTGTAAGTGAATGTACTGCTTCAGGGGCAGGTGTAGGGTAGTTAATTGCTTCAGGGGCAGGTGTAGGGCAGTTCGCTGTGAAACATTCAGCTTTCATGGAATTGTATTGTTTTCAAAGTGGATATTTTGCAGCCTGAGTTGAAAGGTGTTTGGCAAACTGTAATCATCTCAGCTCTGAAGCCACTGAGACATAATGTTCCAGAATAAACCAGTGTGAGAGATCTGAACTGAACTGACTGAACTGAAGCTGCTTTGACATCCATCGTGGTAAGAATAATGAAAATATTTTAGAGTTTTAATTGGAGGAAGAAAAGGCTTCAACTGTTTCACATATATTCTGCTATAAGGGAGCCTACCCTGCAGAATGGTATCATCAGGGCAATGATTCGCCTTCCGCCATATTCCCACATATGAGCATCGGCCTCCACACCAAACGTCTGTGTTTGCTGCAGCGGATGTTGTTTGTGATGACATCACAGCAGGGACGTCTGTGGCCTGGATGAAGACCCCCCCCCCCCCCTCGTTCTACAGGCCAAACTATCAGCTGTCTTTAGGAGTCTTTAGAAAATCAATAGTTTTACTTGCACATTGCTGTTTTGGTCATGTATATTACTGTAATGTGTTTTTTCTTTTACAGACGAATTACACTCTAGTAGAGTAAAGCCTTCAGTGTCAATAATAAAACAGTACATCACTGCTTTATTACCAACACCTAAAATGTTGATCTTTAATACCTATGTAATGCCAAAGGGACTTCCATTGTGGTCTCATTGACTTATTTGCTGAAACATTTAATACCTCATCATCTTAAGTGTTGTGGCTGAGCTATAATAGCTGAGCAGCCTTGCAGTTTATGTGAAGTACACATGACTTGTTCAGTGGAAACAATCCAGCGTAGACCCAACTAATGAGATATGGCTGGTTGTGTGTGAGGTAACGTTTAGGCAAGGAACTGTAAATGCCCAAAAAGCCAGTTCAAATCCTGGTCTAGGAGGTCTTGTTCTCACCAGCTGCTGTATATGTTTGTAGAACCTCTAAAAGAAGGTTGATCAGAAGGTTGATATATATGCAATACACATATATACACATATATGCACATATATACACACGTACACACACACTTATACACACGTACACACATACACACGTTTACAACCACACATACACACGTACACACAAACTTATACACACGTACACACACACACATACACACGTACACACACACACATACACACGTTTACAACCACACGTACATACACACGTTTACAACCACACGTACACACACACTTATACACATACACACATACACTTATACACACGTACACACACACGTACACGCACACTTATACACACGTACACACACACACACACGTTTACAACCACACATACACACGTACACACACACTTATACACACGTACACACACACACATACACACGTACACACACACACACACGTTTACAACCACTCTGTAGTCCCTGCTCTGTTGTTGTCTCTGAAACATGCACTGATGGACAAACATCTTTGATCTTTTGTAGTCTCATGTCTTTCTCTGTCTCTCTTTCTCGGTCACACACACACATTCCCTCCACCTCTCCTTTAGGTCAAAGTCAACCTCTCAACCCCTCCCCACCCTTGTTGGAAAACATCTTCCAAAATGACTGACGGCTGACGCCTTCTTTCAATTTTCCTTCTGAGAAACTGATGATCACTGTAGGCCATTAAGATCAAAACAAATCATTTCCTGCTTTTTTCTTTAAACCAACGCTGGTACATGAGAGGATGTAAGATGATTCTAGCCCTTTGTGGAATATGAAAGCATACTTTGGTAATACCTATGGGACAAATGATAGTATTTTTGGGACACTTTGGTAATTTTTTGGGACACTATGGAATATCTGACCCTAAACAAATTAAATTTAAATTTGCCAAATCAGATATGTGATGTCAGATTCTTGTTAGACATGCCCTCACGACCCTCTGGGTCGATTTTAGTGAATGATTCTAGACCTTTGTGTGATATGAAATCACAAACCACTGTGCTTTATGAAAATCTATTAAGAGAGAAACATAAATAGAACAGGAAATAACATTGTAGCATTGCTATTTTCTTCTTTATATGAATTTGTGTGTGTTATTAAAGGGCATCAAAGATAAATATTCTGTGCACATAATTAGTTTTTTCTATAGATGAAACTCAAAATCCATTTGGTGATTTGCTCAATGCTGAAGGCCAGTGTTAAACTCTGTGGTGGAGACCCTGATATAAGTGATGCTACTAGTGAGCTGATGGACTGTGATAAACTCTGTGGTGGAGATCCTGATATAAGTGATGCTATGGGGCAGGAACACGAGGAGGAACAGAATCCCTGCACATTCAACTTGGATTAGACCCTGTGAAACATGCTGGGAGTGAGAGATTTCAGTCACGACCCTGGAGCTGTAATCTGGGCAGTAACATTAAAGTGTGGTTCATAATCACAACCTGAATAATTTAATAATAATTTTGTTGTGAGCTAGAATTTGTAGTTTGAACTTTTCACCCACTTCAGATTTATAAACATTAAAATGGCCTTGAGCTGAGTTGTGGGAGAATGTGTTGGGCAAATGTAATTTGACACCTGTGATTCAGAGAGTGTGAACTTAATTTCTAAGCTTCTAGATTGTAGTATAAAACCACAATAGCACCGAACTAAACTGGAATATTCTTGTCAACTGTGACTTGACTCTGCTTGCTTTATTATTGGACTTGCTTGAACATGAGGACTGTCTTGACCTATTGGTTACTTAACAGGTTACTTGAGATATGGTTTTAGAATCATTCAGAACAATTGATTTGTGGTGACGCATTGGTTACTTACAACATTTTCACGAGCCACCAGAGGGCAGCCTCTCCCAAATACAAACAAGTCTTTGTGTTCTTTATGATCTTTGTCAGTTTTGAGTTGACTGCATTCCTTCTAACATCGTACTGTGCACATCACCTTTTTCCTTCTCAAGCCCTGGTTTTGGATTCTGTTCCTCTGGAATGTGTTTTTAGAAGTGCTTGCTCCACCTGCAGGATTCCCAGTGAATGACTGGACATCATGGGTATGTGAGACACTCGCATAGCCTCATGTCAGCTGTGGAAAGGAGTTTGAAGGTATGAACCTGTATCACATGAGCACCAACTTCATTCCAAGGACATGCTCAAGATTACTTTGCATCCACAGTGTCTGGATACAGTCCTGTGTTCAGTATACTGAATTTTCAGACCAGTCCTGTGCTCAGTATACCCAATATTCAGACCATTCCTGTGTTCAATACACAGAATATTGAAACTCTTCAATCTTACAAAATTAGCAATATGCTAAAAAAGTTTCAAATAGCTAAAACTTTTTTATCTTATGTGTTTGCATAATTTATATGGTTTTCTGAGGTGAGACCAAAGAATGGGTTTCAGCGGACTTGCATATTAATGATATATATGATATATATATATATATATATATATATATATATATATATATATATATATATATATATATATATATATATATTTATTTATTATTTTATTTTTTACTTTATTGAACATTAGTTACATAAATTTGTATTCTGTTCACCAACAAAACAAGAACCTGAATTTTGAAGTGTCAGTATCCAGTAGAACTGGAACATTTTCATCCTTTCATAATTTTCATCATACCTGTTCACAGTCCACAAAGTGAGATCTCGCTATCATGTTTAATGTGCTTCTAAATGTGAACACAGAACAGCATTTCTCACTGCATTACTGTGATTCATATCACATCACTGAAACTAGAAGCTCATCTCTGTGCATTGCTCTTCCCACTGGCTCTATAATCACAATGGCCAGGCAGCTGAATGTAGTTTTGGTCTATCTATAGTTTTGGTTATTTGGTTTAAATACGTGTCTAGTTGTGTATGTATATTAGATTGTGTTTGAGCAATGTATTCATCGAACCTCATTATTGTTATTATTAGCTGTAGTCACAGTAGTAGAAGTAGTAGTATTTATTTAGTTTTCTGCATGGCTTTATATGTTTGATTCATTGGGTTTTATTTTATACCTGTGGCTTTTTCACAACTAATCATGGCAAGGACATTAACCTCAATGGGTGGGTAATGGGTGTGAACTATTAATGAAGCTGTATGAGTAATCATGTGAGGGTGTGTTTAGTCTGAGATCACAGTATGAGTAATCATGTGAGGGTCTGTTTAGTCTGAGATCACAGTATGAGTAATCATGTGAGGGTGTGTTTAGTCTGAGATCACAGTATGAGTAATCATGTGAGGGTCTGTTTAGTCTGAGATCACAGTATGAGTAATCATGTGAGGGTCTGTTTAGTCTGAGATCACAGTATGAGTAATCATGTGAGGGTGTGTTCAAAGTGAGATCACAGTTAATATATCATCTGTCTATTATGGCTCAGTTGGTAGGGAGAGGTTTGATATCTGGCTATACATGTTTTTTCTTTTTGGGGTAGGGGGTGCTGGGGGTGGGGAGAGGGGAGGATGTGTGTGTGTGTGTGTGTGTGTGTGTGTGTGTGTGAGTGTGTATGAGTGTATCTGAGTGTTTACCTGTAAAGTTACAACATTTAACAACAACATCATATGGTGATATATGTGGCACATCTTGACAAATTTAGAATTATGTAGATTCAACCAAATTTCAAGAGTAACACTTACAGAAATAATGTTTGCACAAAACATCTAGACATCCAATGTAACAAAGTCCAATCCTTTATTCAAAGATAAGTGATGGACAGCTGTCATGCACACCCATGCCATTGTTGTACAAAGGCTATTTGTCGGATTACAAACATATTTTTGTTTTATAAGGCCAAACTAGGCCGGCATTCATATCTCCAACGACATCCTTATATAATTATACTTGAGAAAAACAGATGGAAATCTTTCTATTCAATTCTGTACCAAATGTATTTTATGATGTCAGTATGGAATGTTGATGGGTACGTGTGCTTTCATTAAACTATTCAAACTATGAACTGATCTGGATTATGTTTAAATATAGTTAAAGTAAAGTTAAACATAGCATATTTTTAAATGAAAGTTAGATGTAGCTATGTTTGACAAATAGTGATCTCTGAGGTACACCTGGTGTAGCATTTTTACTACTCAGGTCACTCCAGGAGACCCAAGAAAATATGAGTAAGTGTGGAGATCCATGGGAGCAGTGTGTCGGTTCATCTTGTGCTTGTGGAAATCGCGATAAAAGGCCCCACGGAGATGAGGGAAGAACCATGGATGTCTGTAGACCTGACATCTCTGTGGTGTCTACGGTGGTCTTTGTGGTGGTGTCCAGTGTAGCAGTGCTGTAAAAGGCATATTCAAATTATTATATAGAAATTGTGTTTGAAATGATGAAAATCAGTCACCAAATGTTAGAGGAGAAGGTCTAGACTGGTTTGATCTGACAGAAAATAACAGCACAACAGGTAAACAGGTGATGGCGGTTGTGGTAGTAATATATTGATATTATTATTATTAAGTAGTATTAGTACTATTAGTAGTTCTATGATGTACTAATAGAAATACGATTAGTATTTTTAATTATATAATGTTTTCTGGGTATTTCTCTGGCTTATTCGGTTCTCTGTATGGAACTGTGTGGCTCACTGACATGTCAGAACTCACCACTGCACAGTTGTTGCTCTGCAGAAGGCAAAGGTGAATGGAGCAGTGAAGGAAGACCTTGGGGTAACCGCTAAAGGCAAACATCTCGAAGGAGAATTTGGTGGTTGTGGAGACACCGCTCTGAAGGACTTGTACTGTTTTATCTTCTGGATTAGGACACCTGGAAATATTTGGCATAATTAAAATTACATATAGAAAAAGATAACTGTCTGGTAAAATGGTCCAATGCAAATCTATGGTATATGACAATGTGTCCTAAATGTACACATTAGACTCTGGTTCTGGAGATCTGTCATCATGCAGAGTTTAGTTCCAGGTTCACAGTAACAGGCCTGACTTAGGCTGTCAGTAGCTCCTGAATATTAGAGACATGTGTGTTGGAGCTAATCTCTGCAGCCTGTAGATTTCCAATAACCAGACTTGGCAACCTCTGCTATGGGTGCAGAAAGTCAAAGTGTCTTACTGTTTAACAATCAGGTCCCAGCGGACTGCATAGTTGGGATCATTCTCAGGGGTGGCCCAACATGAATCAATCACTGTAGCAATCTGACGACTGTCCACCCCCTGGACAAACACTGCCACATAGACTCGCTGGTCCACCTCTACATCTGCACTGCCAATATAAGGGCGGAAGAAACCAGGATCCTGATAGGGAACCATCCTGACCTGGTACATCCCCAAAACTGGAAGGTTCTTGTGCACTATACTGTAGAAGAGTACATCCACAGACTGATTAGTAGCTGGCAAACACAATATACAATGACATCCACATAAATACTTGTGAGTTTGTTTTGTGAAAGCTGTTCAAAGCTGAGAGATTTCAGGACACATTTTTGAGAGACCCCAGATATCTGTCTATCTCACCTCTGCAGAGGGACGAGTTCTGTTGCCATGTTGACAGTTTGAGTGAGTTGGTAGATGCAGGAGAACCGTAATTCCAGAATTTTTTTCTGTCTGTTAATCGGTCTTGTAGGTTTGTCAATTCTACTCAGGATCATGTTCTCATAGATCAAGTGGGTACCATTGGCCTGTAGAGATTTTTAGATATTGTTAATCCTTAAATTTAATAAGGATATTCAGTACAGTATAAGAAGTTTTACATTTATGATTCCAAGTGTATCTGGTACAGTCTGCATAACTAGTGTTTAATGTACCGTGAGGTTTGTGCCACAGATGTGATCATCATTATCAAAATGGAACACCAGTCTGCCATTCTGGACTGTTCCTCTGCAGCTGGGGTCACTCAGGTGTAAAGTGTCGACAGAGAAACCAGCTTCAAAGAGCTGACAGCGTGACAGAGATATGGAGCCGGAGCTGCCATCACACACTTCAGTAGCGCCTGGAACAGAGAGGGGAAGGGAAGGAAGGATGGGTGAGACAGAGAGGGGAGGTGAAGGAAGGATGGGTGAGACAGAGAGGGGAGGTGAAGGAAGGATGGGTGAGACAGAGAGGGGAGGTGAAGGAAGGATGGGTGAGACAGAGAGGGGAGGGGAAGGAAGGATGGGTGAGACAGAGAGGGGAGGTGAAGGAAGGATGGGTGAGACAGAGAGGGGAGGTGAAGGAAGGATGGGTGAGACAGAGAGTGGAGGTGAAGGAAGGATGGGTGAGACAGAGAGGGGAGGTGAAGGAAGGATGGGTGAGACAGAGAGGGGAGGTGAAGGAAGGATGGGTGAGACAGAGAGGGGAGGGGAAGGAAGGATGGGTGAGACAGAGAGGGGAGGTGAAGGAAGGATGGGTGAGACAGAGAGGGGAGGTGAAGGAAGGATGGGTGAGACAGAGAGGGGAGGTGAAGGAAGGATGGGTGAGACAGAGAGGGGAGGTGAAGGAAGGATGGGTGAGACAGAGAGGGGAGGTGAAGGAAGGATGGGTGAGACAGAGAGGGGAGGGGAAGGAAGGATGGGTGAGACAGAGAGGGGAGGTGAAGGAAGGAGGAGGATGGGTGAGACAGAGAGGGGAGGTGAAGGAAGGATGGGTGAGACAGAGAGGGGAGGGGAAGGAAGGATGGGTGAGACAGAGAGGGGAGGTGAAGGAAGGATGGGTGAGACAGAGAGGGGAGGTGAAGGAAGGATGGGTGAGACAGAGAAGGGGGAGGTGAAGGAAGGATGGGTGAGACAGAGAGGGGAGGTGAAGGAAGGATGGGTGAGACAGAGAGGGGAGGGGAAGGAAGGATGGGTGAGACAGAGAGGGGAGGTGAAGGAAGGATGGGTGAGACAGAGAGGGGAGGGGAAGGAAGGATGGGTGAGAACTAATTTTGATAAAATGGTGTCAAACATTGTTGGAATGATGGAAAACATTTGACGAAATAACGTCAGACGAACTACTTTGAGCATTGTGTTAAAATGTGCTTTTACCATAAGACTCTGATTTTGGTGTAGATTGAGTATCATTACAGAAGCAGGCATAGAGATCATCTGTGTCCCCACACCACTCATCCTCAGTGCAGTTCAGCTCCTCACAGGGAAGACTTACAGCAAGACAGGCCAGAGCGCCAGTCTGAGACCTGGAGCTGCATTATGGTACAAGCAGCCTCATAGGCCCCCACAGCTGAACACAGCACGTCATTGGTTGATTGGTAGGCACACAGGTCATACACACAGGAAGTGAAGTAAGGGGCAGGGTTGACATGGCCATGGCAGAGGCGGAAGGGTCCAGCTGTGGTGATGATGTGATGATGCTGCAGAGGTCAGGGACACTTAACTGTACCTCTTGACTGGTCAAAAGCCCCACATGGAAAGGAGGTTCTGGGGGGTTTAAAGCACCAACATCTCAAGAAGCTTAAACAAGAATGGTAAGAGACATTATATGGGACAGTGAATGTGAGCTAAATTTTAGCTGGATAACATTGCTTCAAAATGGTCTTATTTTAGACTACAGTTTTAATTAGGACCAGCAGTTTAGGTTCCTGCACACAAAAGATGAGAAAACCGTCTCTACACCCGTTTCTGTCTACTGCAATTTCACAAAACGCATTTATTGTTCCATTATTTCCAGATACAGTTCAAATGTGTCTACCCTGGGATGCTGGAGTTTGATTTCCAGCTGTTTCCAAAAACAGTGTCGTTGGGGGCCAGAGCTCCACTGGGCAAGGTCTTGTCATCTGATGGGTCTCCATTATTGTTTCCACACATTCCACACACAGATCCACGGAATTGTGGGCCCAGCTTCACTGAAAGTGTAGAACTACCATCAAAGTAGACCAGGAGCTCACGTGATGCATTCACAACCACAAAATTTTGCTCCTGGTGAACATCAGCAAGCCGACCGATTTGAAAAGCAGATGAATTCACAATATTCCCATCAACCTGCAAAATTGAAAAAGTCAGTAAGACTAGAAAGATGGAAAAATATAATTTTATGAGCAGGGGAATACAATGCATAATATTAATGAATACCTTCACTCTTCCATTTTGCCCAATGGAGATCTGTGTGTTCTGAGCTCCAAAATTTAGCCACACATCCACTACAGTAATATGTCTTTATTTTTGTCATGAATGTATGTGTATTTTTCATTATTTTTTCAGCATTTAATGCACCTGCGCGTAAATATGCCAATTTGTAATATTAGCAGATTCTCCACAGTAAACTGTGAGCAATGAAGATTCTTGCCTGAAAGGTGGTGAGAGCTCCATCAAAGGTGAGGTAATGGGAGGCTCCCCACACCAAGCAGGAGGACATTTGGGTGTAGCAGCCACGCTGCCCATTCCTGACTGCACACTCCTCAGAGGGAGAGCAGGAGGTGGAGAAGCAGCGCAGGTCATTGGGAGCAGAACACTCACAGTGCTGGGAACATCCTGGAGACCAGAACTGCTCACCTACCTGGAAGCAAACACATCACAATGCCACACTAATGAGAACACGAAACCACAGATGTTTATTCACAGTACCAAAGTGTTGCACAGTCTCAGTCACTGGGGGCTGTGAGCTTAATCTGCTCCAATAAGGTGTTCCTGAGAGATTCCCTATAGAAAACCATTCAGATCATTTCATTGACAACAATTTGATGCAAAACTTAATTATGGAATTGTGACAGTGATCATGGAGAAATGATGCTCTGTGAAAAACAATGCAAACTGTCCCATCGATGTTTTTCAGAGCTGAAAATTTATTTGGTTGTTTATTATTCATATTAAAGAATATTGAGTTTCAATCAACAGGAATAAATTCTTAATTGTAACTCTTCTTACACAACATTCATTGAGAAATTAAGAGAATTACATGAAAGTAGAGTCCTTTGTAGTGGCAGCCACACTGCTCCTCTGGTACACAGAGACCTCCACTCCTCATGAAGCCTTCATCACAGAAACAGCCCTCTGAACACGTCCTCTCACATACAGCATCAGTGCTGCTGGCACAGGTGTGCCCACAGTCTGTGCCACACAGCTCATAATGACTGTTTATGGGACAATCCATGCCTGACAAAGTAAGTCACAGAATTAGGAAGTGCAATGTGCTATATCTCCCTACTGAGCAACAGTACATGTACGTCAATTACATGTGTATAACCTCTCCCATACAGTGAGAGCACCTAACCATTTGAAATGGGTTTGTTTCAAGTGACTTACGGCAGGTCGTGTTCTGTCTCCAGGGATAGACCGTTGCATTGGCAGAATGGCAGGCACTGACATAGGTCTGGATGGAACGGCACAGTACATCATTACTGTACCCAGACAGGCAAACATCAAATACGCAGTCACTGAAGTAGGCCTGAGGGTCCACGTAGTCATGGCAGAAGCTGAAGGGACCCCGTCTGTCCCTGAGGATCTCACACCGAGTCTGTGCCCTAGTTTGGTCTGGGCATGATGTACATGAGTCTCCACACCCATCACTGCACACTGTGTCATTCTGGACTTTCCAGCTGGCTCCAAACTGGGAAGCTGAAGTCACCAGTGCACCTGAGCGTGTGAGGAAGTCGTCACTCGTCTGGCCGTTGTAGTTACCACACAGACCACATGTGGCTCCACTGTAATTTCCTGGGACAGTGATCCGCGCCACCCAAGAGCCGTCGTAACTCACAGTAAGGCCAAAGTCAGTTGTAATGAAAGTGTTCAGTCCACTGGAGTAAATGGACACTCGTCCAGATTCGAGCAGGACAGGAAGGTTCCTGGTCTCATTATCAACCTGATGAAGACAAAAGTCGATCTTGTCCTTAAAACATTCCCCCACATATAACAGGGCTTTCATCACATAATAACTGCTTTTAAAAAAAATGTCTCCCTTCTGCAATTTCTTATTTCTTGTTTAGGGTACACTAGTTCAAGATACGGAATTATTTTCTCCTTACCTCGACAGTGCGACGCACGTTTCGTGAGATGTGCACCATGTGTCCTGAGACATTGACATAAACGTCAACAGTGATGGAAACTGGGAGTCCATTCCATGGTTCATTTCTTGCTGAGACCTGGAAATATGGTAGTCCTTGAGTATTATTGCATACAGATGCCAGAATGTATCGACAGGTGCCCTGGAAGTCAAATGTGCGCCCATCAAAAGAGGTGTAGTGGGGGTCCCCTGAAGCAGAGCACGTGGCACGGGGTTGAGGATGGCAGCCGAGTTCTCCTCCAACAACACTGCAGGATTCCCCTTCACTGCAAGATGATGGGACACAGCGAACTAAACTTGTGGTCCCATCACAAACACACAGAGACTGGCACTGTTGGCCATACCAGAAACGCTGTCCCCCCTGCCTGTAGCGCCCTTCGTGGAGACAGCCACAGCCGGTGGGGGGCACACAGCGGTCTCCACTTAGCAACAGCCCGTTATTACACTGGCATCCTTCCTGGCAGTGCTGGGTACACAGGAAGGGGAAAGATAAACTAGGGCAGGTAGCAGGGCAGGAGGTCCCGCACAGCTCGTAGTGGCTGTTAGCTGGGCAGGGGAACTCTGTAAGAACCAAAAGATCTGGTTAGCTTTCAGCTGTTAGAAGTGCTTCATCAAGTGGGGACAGCTACAGCTTAATTAACTATGCAGTGTCACAGTACTCACCACAGTTTGTGATATTTCTCCATTCTCCCACCGCAATGTTGTTTTGCTGGCAGAGTACGGAGTAACCTCTCAGGGCCTCACACAAGGCCTCTCTGGCCCCCCCTGTCTGCTCCAGTGAATAGGTGCAATCTGCTACCCATTGCCTAGGGTCCAGGCTACTGTGACACTGAGCAAATGGTCCGCGTGCTGAAGCCATGATGCTGCAGTTCTGTGTGAATTGATTGGAATTCCGAAGAGATCCCTGTTGCGAGATATTTGCAGAATCCACACAGTAGCCCGAGAGGGACCCATTTCTCCAGCTGTCCCCAAACACCCGTGAGTCATTAAGCAAGACTCCGACTGGGCTGTAAAACTCGTCTGCACGGTTGCCGTTCAGATTCCCACATAGGCCACCAAGTGTGCCATTGTAGGTGCTGGGTGCAGTGATCCTGATTAGGTTTGGCCAGTCTGCTCGCACAATTACCCCAAAAGGTGTTTCCATAACGATACCTTTCACGCTGCTGTGGTAGATAAGGATTCGACCACCGGCAACAATGAAAGGGAGCGCAACCACTTGTCCATCCACCTAGGGGAAACAAAGTTGGCACGAACTGGTTCACTACGTACTTTTTCCAGTGATTATTCTATGGTTACTATTGTTCTACGGAAGCTACAAGAAAACATTGAAATAACTGTGGCAAAGGTGAAAGGTGACCTTACCTGTGCTTTCCCTCCCTCTGCCATCTCAATAGAGACCTGAACTCCCTCTGCCTCAAACCTCAGCACCGTGGTAAAGTCCTGCAGCCCTCTGGGCAATTTCTGCACTGTCACTGTAAAGTTCAGGAGCCGAGATGGCCGCATTACCCTAGTGAGCGTGAGTCCACAAGCTCCTGCATAGCTGAAAGTCACTCCATCAAAGGTGCGATATGTGCCCAGTCCTTCCACCAAACATGTGGAGTAACTGGTGGGCCTGCAGCCCCTTACTCCATTATAGACTTCACATGTCTCCTGTCGACCACACTGGTGATTCTGGCAGCTCATTACTCTAGTGCTGCAAACACACTGCCTTCCGCAATCTGCACCCAGAACCACAGACTGGCCTTCAGCATAGTAGAGTCCTTCAAAGGTGCACCCACAGTTGGCTTGAGGAACACATTCTCCAGCACTCAGGACATAACCTGCATCACAGATGCAGCTCTCCTGGTTGGGCAAGGGGCAGTTTGAAGGTGCAGAAGGGTTACTGCAGGTTGCGGGGCAACTTGTTCCCTGGGTCTCAAAGTGGCTGTGGGCTGGACATGGGATTTCTGCAAGTAAATGGAAAAACATTGGTTATGGATTATCATCAGCTGGAACCAAGAGTTTTCTATCTTGTACACTTGTGCATTACCTATGGGAAATGAGGCAAGAACCCTACCACATAGTCCTGCTCTCCTCCACTGGCCCAGTTGAATGCCCTGCTGTTGGCACTGAGCAGCATACACGTTGAGCGTCTGGCACAGGATTGGCTGGTATCCTCCTCCCACACAAAGATCATACACACAGTTCTCTATGAAGGTCTGGGGTGCCAGCCTTGAATGGCAAGTAGCAAAAGGGCCACTGGTATTTGCCAGGATTCCACAGTAGGTGGCGCTCCTGTAAAGATTGTTCTGAACTGGGGTACAAGCTGCACACGCCAAACCTGAACACGAGGTGTTCCGGCAGGCAGGATCTGTGTCTTCTGGAACTTTCCAGGAGTTTGCAAAGTCCTGATCTGAACTCAAGATCTGTCCTGAAGGTGTGCGGAAGTCATCTTCTGGGCGGTGATTGAAGTTACCACACAGGCCACAAGTGGCATTCTGGTACTCGTAAGGTACACTGATGGTCACATAGTGATTTGCATCATATGTAACAACCAATCCAAAATCAGTACTGATGGCTACAGAAAAACCAGACTGATAGACTTGAATGGAGCCGTTGTGGAGGCTGAAAGGTGTTGCTGCAAAGCTCCCATTCACCTTCAGGGACAACAGCAAAAATCAGACAAATATCCAAAATCAAAAGTGTACAATCGGGGGGATGTCACCCTGCTGACCTTAGCCTGATGTTGGTGGCCTTGCTCCAGTTCCAGCTGTTCATTATAGACAAATACCCTGACCAGGCGTGTCCATGACACATGGGTAGAACCACGATTCTCATTCTTTCCCTCGATGCGATAATATGGTAATCCCCTGCCACAAACCTGTACAGAACATTGTTGTTAAATTCAGAAAATGTTCTTAAATATGTTTTGTCTCATCCAGTCATCAAAGAAAAGAATTTGGAAAATTGAACCTCCGACAGGACGTAGGTGCAGGTCCCTTGAAAGTGAAAGATCTGATTGTCAAAGGTGAAGTAGTGGGGATCTCCAGAAATGGTGCAGGTCTGGCGCTGAATGTTTTGGCAGCTGTACTGGAGAGCAGCAGGACGGCACGCTTGAGAGAAGGTGCAGGGCTCAGACCTGCACTGGAGACCCCTGCTACTGCAGGTGCACCTCTGCTGGCAGGAGGCATCTGTCCAGAAGACAGCGCCTAGCAGCACTGTACGACCTGGGGAAAACGAAGGAAGGAATGAAGCCTAGTTAGAAGGACTTTCTATGAAACCTAAATTGGTTTTAGTAGTATGTGCTGTTTTCAACTTGAAGTGACATTACCGTTAAACAGACATGTTTGTGATCCCTGATCTACACGGAAGGCCCATCTGCCTCTGACATTAACATTGGTGCTGTAGGTGAAGCTTGTGTAGTTGTACTGAAATGACCCAGGAATGGAGAAATTGATGGATGAATAGATAGATGGATGTCTTACCGTGCCTGAATTGGGGTAGTATGCAACTCTGTCCCATGTTGCAACAAATACCCATGTTGCTCTGAACCTCAGCTGAGGGAAGTAGCGGTTGATGTCCTGGGTAGCCTGAGTGAGAACACTGCCATTGGTGTACTGCCGATAGGAGATGAGACCGTTTTCTCTATTATCAATGTCTGTCCAGAACGGAGCGACGATGTCTCGCCCCCCACGAGCAGGAAACTGGTAGGGAGTGAAGCTGGAGAATGGCTGATCAAAGGTTACGTCTCCATTATTGTTAACCTGTGGAAAAAGAGAAAACATATCAAGGCCTGAGTTCATTTCACACAAGCCAAAAATACCTTTTGTGTCAAAATACCTTTGAAGTCTTATGTTGGTCGTTGAGAGGTTAATGGAAGTGTATTTACCACACAGAATATGCAATGTACTTTTTTAGCCTAATGTGTTGTCCTTGGAAATTACATACTGGACTTAGGTTATAAGGTTTGGAGCAAAAGCTTTCATTCATACAGTAAATTAAAGTTATCGGTACTCACATATATTTGATTGTATGTTTTTCCAAAGAAAATAAAGGGTTGGAGAAGGCTGATAGCAGGTGAGCTGCCATCATCTGCCTTTACATTCGCAATGTCTCCAGCTCCAAATGGATAGAAGATTCCTGAGACTTAAACAGATATAAGCAGTTTAAAATGGATCAGTTACCATATGTGACACATTAATACTTTGTAATGATATATTTAGAATGATGTATTAATATTTTGGGTGAAAATTGCATGGGGCCAACTGCTTTTTAACTTGAAATGTGAATTACAAGAATGGATATCCATACTAAATTCTATGATGCCCATTATGTGAAATGTTGCATTTTGTTAATTAGACTTGAGTCATTTCAGGTTGGTAATGTGACACATCAAAATGTAAAAGATTTCTGGTGAATTCTAAATTCGTTTGGGTTTAGGAGTGGGGTTAGATTAGGAGCAGGTAATGGTAGTTCCAATTACATAATTTGGAAATTAATGAATACTGAGAATAAAAAAAGGTGAATACAACAGATCTCACTGTAAACACTACAATTACCTGTTGTTTGTCCTTCAACCAGTGCTCCTGTACAACAATAACAAAATGTTTATGTTCGATGTAAAGGATTCCACAGTTATTTGTTATTTACAGAAAGAAAGAAATGTATGGACCTTCTGTGGAACATCCATTTTGTCTTTTACAGCTATTTACTTATTGTAATAATAGATATATGGTCTTACAAGAACTTACCATTTATTAGCAGCATTAATGCGACACACAGTGGGATTGGGATGTGAAGCCTCATTGTGGTAAACCGTCTGCCTAAATCTTTAAAAAAAAATGTAACATATTAAATGGTTAGAAATCTTTATTTATATATATATATATGTAAATGTATAACTATCAACACAGTAACTTTCAGAATAACATGGAAAAATTTCATTTGTGGTCCTTAATGCACATCTTCCCATTTTGAGGTTGCGCTATTACATAGTCAATTATAGTTATTATATCACTATATATTTATTATATATGTTTTTGCTATTTGTTAAATATATGAAGAACATAATGATAAATTTGATAACACCAACATAAGGATGACTGAATATTAAAGGCCTCAGATCCTTACCTGAAAAGTTAATGCAAATAATCAGGTTGCATACCCCCTCTCTCTCTCTCTCTCTCTCTCTCTTCAGCAGTGGTTTCTGTGTATCTGTGCACCCACTGATTCAGGTCCCTAGTGCAGCATCATATTTATACCTGTGCTGTAAAAACTGCTCACGTGATGACAGAAACCCTCAGGAGTTTCCAAACAAGACCCTAAACCAGTTCTTCAGGAGATAAAAAAAAGTACAGTGTATGAATATTTATCTATATGTATCTGCACATATGCTAGACAGGCTGTCTCTCTCTGTCTTTCTTTTTTTGTTAGCCATACTGCTATGAGAAATTCCATGGACAACTCTGTAGACTAACATACTGTGATTAGAGAACAAAGCTCCTGAGTGTTGGAAAAGCAAACATGCCCTGTGCAGTGAAGACACAACACTGAGGGTAAGAAGCCATGTGGTTAATTACTTAAAGCCTGGTCCTGTTCTCTGGGGCTCCCTCATTTGTCATCTTTCACTGCATACATTGGAAAATTAAAGACTCTGTTTTCCATGTTGCAAAGCTATAAATCAGACAGGCCACTGAAAGTGCTGGTAAGTAATACTGAGGGAGGATTAGGCTGTATTAACCCTGTGATTCACCAGTAGTGCAGTATTAACCCTTCTTACATTGAACAGCTTATCAAACACAGTTTCTTGTAATAAGATTAGAGTTTCAACAGCAGTGTCATGGTGAACATGTTGGGTTGGAAGCTTTGCTCATTCTGCTCAGACGTCTTGGGTTGTCTTAGAGGAACTTGTGCCCCATAATGCAGACAACAGAGATTAGATGTATAAAATCAACAGTTAATATTTGATACAAATAGCAATTTTGTCAATGTATGTATTTATTTGTTAGGTTTCTTATAGATGTTAATATTGTTGAAATAAATTATCAATGACACACAGTGTAGTGAAAATTCTATCTTAGGTCAGTCAGTGCAAACATACAACATACATCCTTCTCTGATCTACCCACAGTCTCATACACCCTTTTCTGATATCTTAAGATCAAATGTCACTTAACCTGGACTAGAATTACATTGGCTTCAATACTACATTCCTGAGGGAATATGAGACTCTCTTTTGGACTTGCATATCACAGCATTTACCTATTAATATGGAAGTTATAAGACAGAGGGTCATTTATGTGTAGATAATCTGATAATAGTTGCATCCTGGTGAACAGGAACCACTTTCCATAATAATGATCTTTATTTGTATAGCGCCTTTCATACAACTCAAAGTGCTTTACAGAATAAATAAAACAAAACGTTAAAAGGAAGCAAAGATAAAAAGGAAACAAACATTATAACATAAGGTAATGAAATTACAAATTATTAAATGTAATAAGTAATGTAATAAGTTGTAATAATGTAATAAGTTGTCAAAACTACTAAACAGACATAAAATGTAACTAAATAAAATAATAGAATAATGTAAAAAAGTAATAAAATAATTAGCCGTTGGATTAACTAAATGCATTAGATTAACTAAATGCAGATCTAAACAGGAAGGTTTTGAGACTCGTCTAGTTTAGAGAGAGCATATCTCCGACCGTAGCGATGTTTCGAAGGTGAAAATAAGCTGTCCTGCATGTAGTCGTGATGTGTGATTTAAAGCTGAGTTCATTATCAAAAGTGACACTCAAGTTCTCAACCAAGGCCTTCAGATTTATTTAATTTAGATAAGTCTGAACATTGTTCCTCTGTGAATCACTACCAAGAACAAGAACCTCTGTCTTCTCTTTATTTAAATGCAGAAAATTGTCAGACATCCATGTCTGTATATCACCTATGCACTCACACAGTGAGCTAATTGATTTTAGGCCTTTAGGGTCTAGAGAAATGTAAAGTTGAGTGTCATCTGCATATTGATGCTAACTAATACCATGTTTGTTAATGATATGTGGCAACGGAAGCATATATAGGTTGAACAGTAAAGACCCAAGAATTGATCCTTGGGGGACGCCACAAGTTATTTTTTGATGTGTGGAGGAAGAAGTACCTAATGCAACAGTTACAGTTGCAGTTAGGTTGATTAACTGATATTAGGGTTGATAGTCTATTAGTGCTTGTTGCTATGTTCTGCCTTATACTAGTAATCTTGTTCCAAAAAATATTGCAAACTCATCAAATTTTTCAACTGAAACAGATTCAAGGAAGGCATAGGAGGTGGGGTTTACTAGCAGGTCTGTACTTCTGAACAGGGAAGACCCAGGAGGTGGGGTTTACTAGCAGGTCTGTACTTCTGAACAGGGAAGACCCAGGAGGTGGGGTTTACTAGCAGGTCTGTACTTCTGAATAGGGAAGACCCAGGAGGTGGGGTTTACTAGCAGGTCTATACTTCTGAACAGGGAAGAACCAGGAGGTGGGGTTTACTAGCAGGTCTGTACTTCTGAACAGGGAAGAACCAGGAGGTGGGGTTTACTAGCAGGTCTATACTTCTGAACAGGGAAGACCCAGGAGGTGGGGTTTACTAGCAGGTCTGTACTTCTGAACAGGGAACACACAGGAGGTGGGGTTTACTAGCAGGTCTATACTTCTGAACAGGGCAGCTGAGTTATTATTGGATGAATTGATCAAGGTAGAGTTTCTCCGTGCTGATTTCACTTCTTTATAAATATCAAAATGTACTTCCAATTTTGACCTTCGCCAACATCTCTCAGCCTGTCTGCAATCTTCCCTAAGTTTTACAATAGATGGAGTGTTTCTCCAGGGCATCTTAATTCTACCAGAAATAATGTGTTACCTTTGGTGCCACAACATCAATACAGTTCCTAACTCTGTGTGTGAATGCTTCAACTAACTCATTCCCAGTTTAAAGTGTGGCCGTGCCTATGAGTTGGACCTGATACATGTTGTTCACCATTTCATAATTGCCCTTTTGAGAGTTGTCATATTGCAGAGTAAAGCTGAGATATACTGACTTCCTCTGCTTATCATTTCTTGCTCATCAACCTGCTGGGTGTCCTTCTCATCCTGATCTGTGGTGTCCCAATTACTCGTCCTGGGCCTGAAACATTTAGCATGTTGTAGTAGTAAACAAAATCAATTCATATAAATATTATTTCAAGATTAACAATGGCAGTAAAACAGAAACCATTTAATCAAATGCAAAAGCAAAATGCCGTTATGTTCTGGTTACACATCATTTAGGACGCATCTGAATGCTTAGAGAACATTGTGACCATAGCAGTAAGGTAAATTCTTGCACAATAACAGACCACTTTAATTTATGTGTAGTGGACTAAATTCACAGCATTTACAAATGCAGGACTTTAGGTTAGTATCAGGGTATTTGTGCCTGTACTACTCAGTTCAGAGATGCTGGGTTGACACTGTTGAAAGAGTTTAGGCCACATCTGCCTTGTTCTCCTAATTCTGTCTATTCACAGCATTATTTCCAGCTTTCTATCAAACAAGAGGATGAAAATGATACTGGACGAGGATTATTTGATTACAAACAAAGAAACCCGATCTTGAAACATGATCTGTGACCAGGAACAAAAGGTTGTTGTTCATTCTCATCTTTTCTAAGGGTTAGTTCCTTTTCAGAGACTTTAAGATGACTGTAACTTCAAGCTGTGGGGATGACAGAACACCTCAGTGTCACATGATGAGCACACTGTGAGTGGGGGAGGGAAGGCTGAGAGAGATGAGCACACTGAGTGGGGGAGGGGAGGCTAAGAGAGATGAGTGCGTTGTGAGTGGGGGAGGCTGAGAGAGATGAGCACACTGAGTGGGGGAGGGGAGGCTAAGAGATGAGTGCGTTGTGAGCGGGGGGAGGCTGAGAGAGATGAGCACACTGTGAGCGGGGGAGGGAGGCTGAGAGAGATGAGCACACTGAGTGGGGGAGGGGAGGCTAAGAGAGATGAGTGCGTTGTGAGTGGGGGGAGGCTGAGAGAGATGAGCACACTGTGAGGGGGGGGAGGGAAGGCTGAGAGAGATGAGCACACTGAGTGGGGGAGGGGAGGCTAAGAGAGATGAGTGCGTTGTGAGTGGGGGAGGCTGAGAGAGATGAGCACACTGAGTGGGGGAGGGGAGGCTAAGAGAGATGAGTGCGTTGTGAGCGGGGGAGGCTGAGAGAGATGAGCACACTGTGAGCGGGGGAGGGGAGGCTGAGAGAGATGAGCACACTGAGTGGGGGAGGGGAGGCTAAGAGAGATGAGTGCGTTGTGAGCGGGGGAGGCTGAGAGAGATGAGCACACTGTGAGCGGGGGAGGGAAGGCTGAGAGAGATGAGCACACTGAGTGGGGGAGGGGAGGCTAAGAGAGATGAGTGCTTTGTGAGCGTGGGAGGCTGAGAGAGATGAGCACACTGTGAGCGGGGGAGGGAAGGCTGAGAGATGAGCACACTGAGTGGGGGAGGGGAGGCTAAGAGAGATGAGTGCGTTGTGAGAGCGGGGGAGGCTGAGAGAGATGAGCACACTGTGAGCGGGGGAGGGAAGGCTGAGAGAGATGAGCACACTGAGTGGGGGAGGGGAGGCTAAGAGAGATGAGTGCGTTGTGAGTGGGGGAGGCTGAGACAGATGAGCACACTGTGAGCGGGGGAGGGAAGGCTGAGAGAGATGAGTGCGTTGTGAGGGGGGGAGGCTGAGAGAGATGAGCACACTGTGAGCGGGGGAGGGGAGGCTGAGAGAGATGAGCACACTGTGAGCGGGGGAGGGAAGGCTGAGAGAGATGAGTGCGTTGTGAGTGGGGGGGAGGCTGAGAGAGATGAGCACACTGTGAGCGGGGGAGGGGAGGCTGAGAGAGATGAGCACACTGTGAGCGGGGGAGGGAAGGCTGAGAGAGATGAGCACACTGAGTGGGGGAGGGGAGGCTAAGAGAGATGAGCGTGTGAGTGGGGGAGGCTGAGAGAGATGAGCACACTGAGTGGGGGAGGGGAGGCTAAGAGAGATGAGTGCGTTGTGAGCGGGGGAGGCTGAGAGAGATGAGCACACTGTGAGCGGGGGGGGAGGCTGAGAGAGATGAGCACACTGAGTGGGGGGGGGGAGGCTAAGAGAGATGAGTGCGTTGTGAGCGGGGAGGCGGAGAGAGATGAGCACACTGTGAGCGGGGGGGAGGGAAGGCTGAGAGAGATGAGCACACTGAGTGGGGGAGGGGAGGCTAAGAGAGATGAGTGCGTTGTGAGTGTGGGAGGCTGAGAGAGATGAGCACACTGTGAGCGGGGGAGGGAAGGCTGAGAGATGAGCACACTGAGTGGGGGAGGGGAGGCTAAGAGAGATGAGTGCGTTGTGAGCGGGGGAGGCTGAGAGAGATGAGCACACTGTGAGCGGGGGAGGGAAGGCTGAGAGAGATGAGCACACTGAGTGGGGGAGGGAGGCTAAGAGAGATGAGTGCGTTGTGAGCGGGGGAGGCTGAGACAGATGAGCACACTGTGAGCGGGGGAGGGAAGGCTGAGAGAGATGAGTGCGTTGTGAGTGGGGGAGTAGAGGCTGAGAGAGATGAGTGCGTTGTGAGTGGGGGAGGCTGAGAGAGATGAGCACACTGTGAGCGGGGGAGGGGAGGCTGAGAGAGATGAGCACACTGTGAGCGGGGGAGGGAAGGCTGAGAGAGATGAGTGCGTTGTGAGTGGGGGAGGCTGAGAGAGATGAGCACACTGTGAGCGGGGGAGGGGAGGCTGAGAGAGATGAGCACACTGTGAGCGGGGGAGGGAAGGCTGAGAGAGATGAGTGCGTTGTGAGCGGGGGAGGCTGAGAGAGATGAGTGCGTTGTGAGTGGGGGAGGGGAGGCTGAGAGAATGTTGCAGATGAAAAATGTTCAAGATCCAAGACAAATGCAGCAACAAAGTTGACCGATAATGCTTGCGTGGGGAGAACTTTAAAACATTTTCTTAATGCAAGATCTGAGAAGAACCCTCCTACAGAGAGGCTGGCTGAACTTGTGTTGAATCTGAACTGCTTCACTTTTGACTCCAAGTACAATTCAAAAATAAGATGAGTCAGTATGGGCACTAAATGGGACCATCTTATGTCAGCCTCTTTGTTGGATTTGTTGAGAAACAGTGTTTGAACAATACATTGGACTTGTACCCTTACAATTTTTTAGATATATTGATGACATTTTTGGTGTTGCTACACGCACATTAGAAGAGCTCCAACTGTTCATGTCTTCGTTCTCCACCAGCTCTTGATTATACATGGAGTACAGCACATCCTGGCATGATCCCCTTTTTGGATGTTTCAGTGAATTTAGCTAATTCTTGTTTAAATACCACCATCCATTATAAACCAACAGACTCTCATTTCTATCTACAATACAATTCCTCCTATTCCAAGGCTGCAAAAACTCAATTCCTCACTCACAACTACTCAGACTTTGTAGAGACAATGACGACTTCCTCCAGAAAAGTATTGAAATGCGTGAACATTTTCAAAACTGGTTTTCCTAAGGAAGTCGTAGATGCTGCTTTTGCCCGTATTGTACCTGTTCAGAGATTGGTTAATTATAAACAATCTACTGAGACTACAAGAATTCTTTTGGTGCTGACTTATCATCCCACTAATAAAACAGTGGCAAATATTATACGTAAACACTTCAGGATCCTCCAGGATGGTGTACAGACTGCACCCCTTTTAAGGATCCTCCACTAATTTCTTTTAGACGAGACAAGAACATTAAATACATGCTCGTCAAGAATGATTTAATTAACCGTTCAGATTCCAACTGTGGTACTGTAGCCTACAACAGATCTAGATGTGCTACGTGTACATTTATTAACTCAAACACTAAAATAAATGAATCCTCATGCACCACAGCAGGAGTTGTCTGTTGCATTACTTGCAAGAGATGTAATCAGCGTTACATTGGAGATACCAAGAGAAGACTTGCTGATCAGGCTTAAGGATGTAATTTCCAGGCATTTTCCAGGCAATTTGCAGACACTGTTCACCAAATACATGAAGAACAGCAAAGACAAGTGTAATAGACTAGACTCATCAGTGACTCATCGGTTGCTGTGGTTTTCCCAGTTCATCATGGGAGATGCAGTCCTTCTCTGTAATGTTTAAAACTGCAAATGCTGCTCAACACTTTTTGCATTTTGTGTAAGCATTTTGTGCAGATTTAAAGTGGAGACAGTGGTAAATAAACACCATACACACAAAAACATGTTTAGTCTTTGTTTTTACTGATTAACTATATATGGCCGATGTGTAATGTGTTCCATTGGGCAGGGGAATCTCGTATAGGTTCAATTTACACAACTACAACAAAACGAGCAAGAGCACAGTTGGACTACAACAGTGTACATCAGGACAGAGTACATGTACATCATCTAATGCAAACTGAATAGAATATACATTTTCTTTCAGACACGAAACAAATAAGGTCTGGCAAGGTTTACATGAGTTTAAATGAGTACCTGCAGGTTCACATTCAGAGACACATGCTCATTTTATAAAGGAACAGGAGGCACTGCAAAACCAGTTGCTAATGATTTAATAAACACACGTGACCTGAGAATTTCTCCTTGGATTAGAGAAATTAGAGATTAGAGATCCTTGCACCTTCTGGTGGTAGTTCATGAAGCGAACAGTCGCGGCCCTGGAGCGGTGTAGTTGTAGGTGCAGGGCTGGGGCGGTGTAGTTGCAGGTGCAGGGCCGGCCCTGGGGTGGTGTAGTTGCAGGTGCAGGGCCGGCCCTGGGGCGGTGTAGTTGCAGGTGCAGGGCCGGCCCTGGGGCGGTGTAGTTTTGAGCTGATCCTAGGATGACAAAGACAGCTGTGTTCAACAGAGCAGACATGTGATACCACAAACCACAGAAGCATGACAGAACAACAGTGTTTCTCAAACAAGAATGAGAGAGATCTCCATTTACACCTCCAGGTAGATGTGCAATACTGAAATACACTGAATTAGGACTGAATTAGTCAAGCTCTTTAAATGTAGCTAGATAACTAGCTATTTAGATGAAGACTAAGGCTTAGTCTTAGTTTTATAAGATAAGGCTTTTTAAGGCTTTAATACCCGAGTAAAGTTGTTTTGAGACATACTGCATCCTTTACCCGTGATAAAATCACTTGATCTTGTAAATTGGGACCTGACTCAGTTTGCTTTATTATTGGAAGGACTTGCTTGAACATGGCGACCAACTTTGTTGGGGGGAAAAAAAAAAAAAAAAAAACTTGAACATTATTTTTTAGTTTTAGTCACTGATTGGAATTGACTTCTAGTGACACATCGGTTTCATGCAACATATGCACCAGCCACCAGAGGGCATCCTCTCCCAAATACTAAGATAGCGAGTCTTGATGTTCTTTATGATCTGTATAAGTTCGGAGCAATGTTTAATCCAACATAATTTAAGAAATTTGGGTATGTGACAGACTAAGGTGGAGTGAAGCTCTGTCCGCTCTGTCAGAGTTGGTTCTTTGGCATGGTTTGTTGGTATTCATGTTTACCACCTGTAAGACCTGAGTTTGACCAGGCGTGGTTCTGGGCCTAGACCTGAGTTTGACCAGGCGTGGTTCTGGGCCTAGACCTGAGTTTGACCAGGCGTGGATCTGGGCCTAGACCTGAGTTTGACCAGGAATGGTTCTGGGCCTAGATCTGGGTTTGACCAGGCGTGGTTCTGGACCTAGATCTGGGTTTGACCAGGCGTGGTTCCGGACCTAGACCTGAGTTTGACCAGGCGTGGTTCTGGGCCTAGATCTGGGTTTGACCAGGTATGGTTTTGGGCCTAGACCTGGGTTTGACCAGGCGTGGTTCTGGGCCTAGACCTGGGTTTGACCAGGTGTGGTTTTGGGCCTAGACTTTGGTTTGACCAGGCACTGTTCTGGGCCTAGACCTGGGTTTGACCAGGCGTGGTTCTGGGCCTAGACCTGGGTTTGACCAGGTGTGGTTCTGGCCCACAGCTTTCGTAGGAGAGCCTATGTGATATTTTTCTTTCAAATCTTCAGTGCTGGTCTCAGTGTTTCAATCAATCAGTTACAATTTGACACACTGTGTTTCCCCATATTTCTTTGTCTTATGGAGTTTTGTTCTGTCTCAGTTATACATTTATATCTGTTTTACCTGTTATCAGTTATACCTTAACTACTCTTTTATCTGTGTCTGTTAGATTGAAATATACTCAATGTAAAGTTAAACATTTTAATTATTAGTAGTAGTAGTATAAGTATCAGTCTTTATATATTTCTCTTGCATTGTGTGAAAAGTTAGATTGACTAGTTTGACAGGATTTTTGGGAATTTTTAAAAACTGAACATAGTTGTGGCAAGGACATTAACCTCAAGGTAATATATGTGAACAATTAATAACTTCTGCAGCAGTGTGAGTAATCATGTGAGGGTGTGTTCAATGCGAGATCACAGTGTGAGTAATCATGTGAGGGTGTGTTCAGTGTGAGATCACAGTGTGATCACAGTGGGACACAGATTTAGAATGATCTAGATTCAACATTCATACAAGAGTAATCCAAATTCATGCACTTACATGCATGTAGTTTTGAACAAGATATCTATACACCCGATCTCACAAAGTCCAGCCCTTTATGGATAAAACTAGTGATGGACAGCTGACTTGCACACCCAGGCCATTGTTGTACAAAGGCTATTTGTGGCATTACAAACATATTTTTGTTTTATAAGACAAAACTAGGCCAGCGTTCATATCTCCAACCACACCCTTATATCATTATACTTGAGAAAAAATATGGAAATCTTTCTATTCATTTCTGTACCAAATGTATTCATGTTTATTATGATGTCAGTATGGCATGTTGATGAGTACGTGTGCTTTCATTAAACTATTCAAACTATGAACTGATCTGGATTATGTTTAAATGTGAAGGTGTGCGCTGTATTTTCATATCTTTACAAGAGTTGTGTTATTACGTTGAACAGGACTGAATTAGTAAAGCTCTTTAAATGTAGATAGATAACTGCCTATTTAGATGAAATCTAAGGCTTAAAAACCTTTTAAGGCTTAATTACCTAGCTAGCTAGCTACATTTAAATAGCTTTACTAATTCAGTTCCATTCAAAGTAATGAGATACTGTATAACACAATTCTTGTTTCTAGTTAAAAGACCTAGTGTTGTTCCCTTTGTCTCTTACCAGGTTATGTTTAGTCTATTTTGTGAAGTTGTTTTGAGACATTCTGCATCATTTACCTGTGATAAAATCACTTACTTTTCACTTGGTAGTTGCTGATTATATCACAGGCAAACCTAAATGTAGCTAGCTAGGTATTTAGACATAAACTAAGGCTTAAAAACCCTTATTAAAAAAACCATTTAATACAACTTAGTTTCTGTCTAAATAGCTAGCTAGCTACATTTAAAGAGCTTTACTATTTAAGTCCCGTTCAACCTAATGAGAAACTATAACACAACTGTTGTTTATGGCTAAAAATCTACAGAGTCCCTGCATAAATTCGTCCAGAAACACTTCTGTTGTGTTCTGTCCCACTTCTGTTGTGTTGTGACTGGATTTGCAGCATTTCCGGGTTGTAGCACACGCGTTGTTATTTTGATGAATTTGCTTTGTGTATTTGCAGCGCGATGGGTTCTCAGGGTCACATATGCTAGCACATTGCTAAACGGGAATATTCTTGTAAATTGGGACCCGACTCAGTTTGCTTCATTATTGGAAGGATTTGCTTGAACATGGCGACCAACTTTGTTGGGAAAAAAAAAACAAACAAAAAAAAACTTGAACATTATTTTTTAGTTTTAGTCACTGATTGGAATTGACTTCTAGTGACACATCGGTTTCATGCAACATATGCACCAGCCACCAGAGGGCATCCTCTCCCAAATACTAAGATAGCGAGGCTTGATGCTCTTTATGATCTGTGTAAGTTCGGAGCAATGTTTAATCCAACATAATTTAAGAAATTTGGGTATGTGACAGACTAAGGTGGAGTGAAGCTCTGTCCGCTCTGTCAGAGTTGGTTCTTTGGGCTGGTTTGTTGGTATTCATGTTTACCACCTGTAAGACCTGAGTTTGACCAGGCGTGGTTCTGGGCCTAGACCTGAGTTTGACCAGGCGTGGTTCTGGGCCTAGACCTGGGTTTGACCAGGCGTGTTTCTGGACCTAGACCTGGGTTTGACCTGGCGTGTTTCTGGACCTAGACCTAGGTTTGACCAGGTGTGGTTCTGGCCCACAGCTTTCGTAGGAGAGCCTATGTGATATTTTTCTTTCAAATCCTCAGTGCTGGTCTCAGTGTGTCAATCAATCAGTTAAAATTTGACACACTGTGTTTCCCCATATGTCTTCGTCTTATGGAGTTTTGTTCTGTCTCTGTTATACATCTATATCTGTTTTACCTGTTATCAGTTATACCTTAACTACTGTTTGAACTACTGTTTGTTATATTGAAATATACTCAATGTAAAGTTAAACATTTTAATTATTATTAGTAGTAGTATAAGTATCAGTCTTTATATATTTCTCTTGCATTGTGTGAAAAGTTAGATTGACTAGTTTGACAGGATTTTTTGGGAATTTTTAAAAACTGAACATGGTTGTGGCAAGGACATTAACCTCAAGGTAATATATGTGAACAATTAATAACTTCTGCAGCAGTGTGAGTAATCATGTGAGGGTGTGTTCAATGCGAGATCACAGTGTGAGTAATCATGTGAGGGTGTGTTCAGTGTGAGATCACAGTGGGACACAGATTTAGAATGATCTAGATTCAACATTCATACAAGAGTTAATTCAAATTCATGCACTTACATACATGGAGTTTTGAACAACACCCGATCTCACAAAGTCCAGCCCTTTATGGATAAAACTAGTGACGGACAGCTGACTTGCACACCCAGGCCATTGTTGTACAAAGGCTATTTGTGGCATTACAAACATATTTTTGTTTTATAAGACAAAACTAGGCCAGCATTCATATCTCCAACCACACCCTTATATAATTATACTTGAGAAAAAATATGGAAATCTTTCTACTCATTTCTGTACCAAATGTATTCATGTCTATTATGATGTCAGTATGGCATGTTGATGGGTACGTGTGCTTTCATTAAACTATTAAAACTATGAACTAATCTGGATTATGTTTAAATGTGAAGGTGTGCGCTGTATTTTCATATCTATACAAGTATAATTCAGCACTGTCTAATGTGTAGTGTGTATCAAAGGAGGAAAGACCACCATGTCCAAAACACCAGTTACCACAACATTCAAGTGTTCTTTCACCAATCAGTATAATCTGGCATTATAATGATTATAATCAAATTCAGTATGACATCACTTTCTTGTTCCAGTTAACAACAAATAGATTATAGAAAAGCTATTTCTTTAGAACAACTTAAAGGCAAATATCAGAGAATTAAAGATTGTTGACTTAATCAGAAAGCACATAAAGATTGGTAATCAGAGAGAGAGAAAGACACTGGTGCTGGGACACTGGATAGTAGAAAAGTTTAAACATAGTTATAGTTTAACATAGCATATTTAAATGAAAGTTATATGTAGCTATCTTTACTAAATAGTGATCTCTGAGATACACCTGGTGTAGCACTTTTACTACTCAGGTCACTCCAGGAGACCCAAGAAAATGAAATATGAGAAAGTGTGGAGATCCATGGGAGCAGTGTGTCGGTTCATCTTGTGCTTGTGGAAATCGCGATAAAAGGCCCCACGGAGATGAGGGAAGAACCATGGATGTCTGTAGACCTGACATCTCTGTGGTGTCTACGGTGGTCTTTGTGGTGGTGTCCAGTGTAGCAGTGCTGTAAAAGGCATATACAAATTATTATATAGAAATTGTGTTTGAAATGATGAAAATCAGTCACCAAATGTTAGAGGAGAAGGTCTAGACTGGTTTGATCTGACAGAAAATAACAGCACAACAGGTAAACAGGAGATGGCGGTTGTGGTAGTGATATACTGTTGTTATTATTATTAAGTAGTATTAGTACTATTAGTAGTTCTATGATGTACTAATAGAAGTACAATTAGTATTTTTAATTTTATAATGTTTTCTTGGTGTTTCTCTGGCTTATTCGGTTCTCTGCATGGAACTGTGTGGCTCACTGACAGATGTCAGAACTCACCACTGCACAGTTGTTGCTCTGCAGAAGGCAAAGGTGAATGGAGCAGTGAAGGAAGACCTTGGGGTAATCGTTAAAGGCAAACATCTCGAAGGAGAATTTGGCGGTTGTGGAGACACCGCTCTGAAGGACTTGTACTGTTTTATCTTCTGGATTAGGACACCTGGAAATATTTGGCATAATTAAAATTACGTATAGAAACAGATAACTATGGTTAAATTGACCAATGCAAATCTATGGTATATGACAATGTGTCCTAAATGTACACATTAGACTCTGGTTCTGGAGATCTGTCATCATGCAGAGTTTAGTTCCAGGTTCACAGTAACAGGCCTGACTTAATCAAGGCTGTCAGTAGCTCCTGAATATTAGAGACATGTGTGTTGGAGCTAATCTCTGCAGCCTGTATGTTTCCAATAACCAGACTTGGCAACCTCTGCTATGGGTGCAGAAAGTCAAAGTGTCTTACTGTTTAACAATCAGGTCCCAGCGGACTGCATAGTCAGGGTCTTTCTCAGGGGTGGCCCAACATGAATCAATCACTGTAGCAATCTGACGACTGTTCAGCCCCTGGACAAACACTGCCACATAGACCCGCTGGTCCACCTCTACATCTGCACTGCCATTATAAGGGTGGGAGAAACCAGGATCCTGATAGGGAACCATCCTGACCTGGTACATCCCCAAAACACCTGGAAGGTTCTTGTGCACTATGCTGTAGAAGAGTACAACCACAGACTGGTTAGATTCACATTGACATCCAAATAAATACTTGCAAGTTTACTTTGTTAAAGCTGTTCACCAGTTCACATCAGTTGTATTTTGGGACACATTTATGAGAGACCCAGACAGTGGACCATCTCACCTCTGCAGAGGGTTGAGGTTTGGTGCCATGTTGACGGTTTGAGTGAGTTGGTAGATGCAGGAGAACCGTAATTCCAGAAATCTTTTCTCTCTGTTAATGGGGATTCTTGATGGGTCAATTCCGCCCAGGATCTTGTTCTCATAGATCAAGTGGGTACCATTGGCCTGTGGAGATTTTTATTTTAGATATTGTTAATATTTAAAGACATTCAGTTCAATAAGAGTTTTTACATTTATGAATTTCTAATCTAACCGTTACTCTATGACTGTATATGATATTCCAAGTGTATCTGGTACAGTCTGCATAACTAGTGTTTAATGTACCGTGAGGTTTGTGCCACAGATGTGATCATCATTATCAAAATGGAACACCAGTCTGCCATTCTGGACTGTTCCTCTGCAGCTGGGGTCACTCAGGTGTAAACTGTGACCAGGGAAAGCATCTTCAAAGAGCTGACAGAGGGACAGAGATATGGATCCTGAGCTGCCATCACACACTTCAACAGCGTCTGGAACAGAGAGAGGGGAGAGAAAGGTACGTAGAAAATGTTGACAAAATGTTGACAAATGCAGTTCTTTGAGCATGTTTCCACATCAGTGCTTTTAAAATTTACCATAAGACTCTGGGTGGGGTCTAGGATGATGTTTATTACAGAAGCAGCCGTAGACACCGTGTATGTCCCCACACCATTCATGTTCAGTGCAGTTCAGCTCCTTACAGCGCTTCTCCTTCACTAAATAGAGAAAAAAATCAAGAATCTTAAATAGAATTTAGAGTCAAGAGAAGCAAGACTGGGCATTGTGTGTATGTGAATGCACACCTGTTCCACATTTCACCAGGCCATATATACCGAGATTCAGTCTTTCAAACTTCGTGAAGTATTGCTGAACTTGAGTTAGCATACCAAGCGTTATTGTATGTTATTTGATTCTAAGGTGTAGTTCACCTGTTCTGTTTCTCTATTTCTCTTCGGTATTTGCCCCACTGTACTTGTTTGCCCTTGCTGTGTATTTGAACTTGGGGTGTTTTTTGAGTTAATTTGTGTTAATTTGTTTTGCTGGTCTGCCTGTTCTCTGGTTTTTACCCCACATTCCTCCCTGACCCTTTTGTTATGTCCAACCCCTCACAGTGTTTGTGCGTGTGTGTATACCTCTAGTTGTTCTCTCTGTAGTGGAGGTAATTAGAGTTGTAGTTGTCTCTGTAGTGGATGTGGTAGGTGTCTCTGTAGTGGAGGTCGTTAGAGTGGTAGTTGGTGTCTCTGTAGTGGAGGTCGTTAGAGTGGTAGTTGGTGTCTCTGTAGTGGAGGTCGTTAGAGTGGTAGTTGGTGTCTGTGTAGTGGAGGTCGTTAGAGTGGTAGTTTGTGTCTCTGTAGTGGAGGTCGTTAGAGTGGTAGTTGGTGTCTCTGTAGTGGAGGTCGTTAGAGTGGTAGTTGGTGTCTCTGTAGTGGAGGTCGTTAGAGTGGTAGTTGGTGTCTCTGTAGTGGAGGTCGTTAGAGTGGTAGTTGGTGTCTGTGTAGTGGAGGTCATTAGAGTGGTAGTTGGTGTCTCTGTAGTGGAGGTCGTTAGAGTGGTAGTTGGTGTCTCTGTAGTGGAGGTCGTTAGAGTGGTAGTTGGTGTCTCTGTAGTGGAGGTCGTTTGAGTGGTAGTTGGTGTCTCTGTAGTGGAGGTCGTTAGAGTGGTAGTTGGTGTCTCTGTAGTGGAGGTCGTTAGAGTGGTAGTTGGTGTCTCTGTAGTGGAGGTCGTTAGAGTGGTAGTTGGTGTCTGTGTAGTGGAGGTCGTTAGAGTGGTAGTTGGTGTCTCTGTAGTGGAGGTCGTTAGAGTGGTAGTTGGTGTCTCTGTAGTGGATGTGGTAGGTGTCTCTGTAGTGGAGTCGTTAGAGTGGTAGTTGGTGTCTCTGTAGTGGAGGTTGTTAGAGTGGTAGTTGGTGTCTCTGTAGTGAAGGTCGTTAGAGTGGTAGTTGGTGTCTCTGTAGTGGAGGTCGTTAGAGTGGTAGTTGGTGTCTCTGTAGTGGAGGTCGTTAGAGTGGTAGTTGGTGTCTGTGTAGTGGAGGTCGTTAGAGTGGTAGTTGGTGTCTCTGTAGTGGAGGTCGTTAGAGTGGTAGTTGGTGTCTCTGTAGTGGAGGTCGTTAGAGTGGTAGTTGGTGTCTCTGTAGTGGAGGTCGTTAGAGTGGTAGTTGGTGTCTCTGTAGTGGAGGTCGTTAGAGTGGTAGTTGGTGTCTGTGTAGTGGAGGTCGTTAGAGTGGTAGTTGGTGTCTCTGTAGTGGAGGTCGTTAGAGTGGTAGTTGGTGTCTGTGTAGTGGAGGTCGTTAGAGTGGTAGTTGGTGTCTCTGTAGTGGAGGTCGTTAGAGTGGTAGTTGGTGTCTCTGTAGTGGAGGTCGTTAGAGTGGTAGTTGCTGTCTCTGTAGTGGAGGTCGTTAGAGTGGTAGTTGGTGTCTGTGTAGTGGAGGTCGTTAGAGTGGTAGTTGGTGTCTCTGTAGTGGAGGTCGTTAGAGTGGTAGTTGGTGTCTCTGTAGTGGAGGTCGTTAGAGTGGTAGTTGGTGTCTGTGTAGTGGAGGTCGTTAGAGTGGTAGTTGGTGTCTCTGTAGTGGAGGTCGTTAGAGTGGTAGTTGGTGTCTCTGTAGTGGAGGTCGTTAGAGTGGTAGTTGGTGTCTCTGTAGTGGAGGTCGTTAGAGTGGTAGTTGGTGTCTCTGTAGTGGAGGTCGTTAGAGTGGTAGTTGGTGTCTGTGTAGTGGAGGTCGTTAGAGTGGTAGTTGGTGTCTCTGTAGTGGAGGTCGTTAGAGTGGTAGTTGGTGTCTCTGTAGTGGAGGTCGTTAGAGTGGTAGGTGTTGAAGCAGCATCAGAAATAAACAAATAAAAATAAACAAAATTAACACAGATTTTTATCTGTTGCATTGATCATGGTAATAAACTGAATCATCCATGTACTGACTCTCATTGGGACCATTCAGTCATTCTAAGAACACCTGGTATTATATATAATGAATAGCTTTAGGAGCTTTTACGGACTGCTTAAGGATGGTTGTGTGTCAAAGACTGATAAATGGGTCTGACACTGTGTTGCATCTGCTTACACTTAATACTATTTCAGTTCAGCATGTGTTTCCTAGCAATCCGAACGTTAACAGAACAGAACTCTAACAGAACTCAGAAGTAATTGTGGCCTAATTCAGACAACAATTTTGTCTTTAGACAATTGTGTCTTAACTTTTCCTGCTCATGTAGGTTCATTACAAACATTTGTACTACCAATGAACCAGACATGATTTTCATTTATAGAGAACAACGGCTAACACCATTATGGTGATAAATTCATCATTCCACATTAGTCAACTGAAGAAAATTCGATAATTAATTACAGAATGAAATGTCAGATATATTTTGCTCATCCAAAAGGGTTTCACATAGTTCACTCACTACTCTCACAGTAACCTCTAAGAAACTACGACCTCACAAGCTTTTCTTAGAGGTCATCAGGTCGGCCCCTCCCATAACCAGGGTGTCGCTGAATTAAGCACCTCCACAAAACTCTGGGTGCTCCATATCAAATTTGGTTTTATGCTTCCATTCTGATGTAACAGCACTGGACCTGAAGTACCATTGGATGAGTAACTGTGTCCATTCTGATGTAACAGCACTGGACCTGAAGTACCATTGGATGAGTAACTGTGTCCATTCTGATGTAACAACACTGGACCTGAAGTACCATTGGATGAGTAACTGTGTCCATTCTGATGTAACAACACTGGACCTGAAGTACCATTGGATGAGTAACTGTGTCCATTCTGATGTAACAACACTGGACCTGAAATACCATTGGATGAGTAACTGTGTCCATTCTGATGTAACAACACTGGACCTGAAGTACCATTGGATGAGTAACTGTGTCCATTCTGATGTAAATCTATATTTTAGACCTGTTGTGGTTGTTGGGTGCCAACTAGAATGTGACGAATACTGTTTCCTAAAAATAATCCTCTTCTATGTTTTAAAGTAGTTATGGCAGGTGTGATGTGAGAAAAACAGTGGTGTGCATTAAATAAATTCTGTATGTCTCCAGTATTAAAGAAGAATAAACAAGGTATTCACAACGTTTGTAATGAATGACAGGTTGGTTCTTCATGCAAAATAGATCTGGGGTTTAAAATTCAGTCAATAAAGAAACGTACACGGTGCAAATCAGTGGAATGTGCAGCGGTATTTTGCATGAAGGTTTGGGCAGGGAATGAAGGTTTGTCCTTCCTAAAACGACTTTTGCATTTGGTGATGCCATCAATGGAATTATAAGTTTGCCACATAGCACTAATTTTAGTATCCTTTTTTTCTTCATTACTGCTGTTACAGCCAGCCTACCCTGGTCTTAGCAGAGTTCTGCAATATAGGTACATTACATTTTGAACAGTATATATTATGTTATGGATTTTGAAGCAACATTACCGGTAGTTGTGGGTGGTGAGTCCTGATGTACACAGAAGGCCCATCTGCCTTTAACATCCACATTGCTGCTGTATGTGAAGACTGTGTAGTCGTCTTTAAATGACCCAGGGATTATGAAATTGTCCGAGCCATCTGTGTCATAGCCTGCCTAGCAGTTCAAGAGAAAAAAGTTAAACAAATATTCTAAGTGTGTTTTAGATATTAGATTGAGATAATTACCTTTAACCACTAAAGTATGCTTACCTCTACTTTCATGTTGGTTGGAGCAATGCGTCCATAGTTCATCAGAATAAAAGAGAGATGACCATCTGAAATCAGAACTACTTGGAAGGATGTTTTCTGGAAAATGTTCAGTTACAAAAATGTGTGAGGCACCACAAAACGTATATGACATGTTGAATTCAGTAACATTAAGTAACATTTAATTGTTTTTTATTGTTTACAGTTGAGAGAAAATCTACAGCTGTCCTGGTGTCCAAAGTTTTGAGAAAATTTTCTTACGGTGCTTTTGGTTCCATAGTAAGCTACACAGTCCCACGTTGCAACAAAAACCCACGTTGCTTTGAATGTCAGCTGAGGGAAGTAGCTGTTGATGTCCTGGGTAGCCTCCTTGAGAACATTGCCACTAGTGTACTGCCGATAGTAGATGGCTCCATGTATCTTATTATTAAGATTTGCCCAGAAAGGAGCGATGATGTTCTGACCCGCATTATTAGAGAACTGGTAAGGAGTGTAGTTGCTCGATGCCTGGTCAAAGGTCAGGAACCCATTGTTGTTGACCTGAAGAAAAATGTTAAGATGAACAAAAAAGGGAATTAGATTTCAGTTCACATTAAACAAAAACATGTTATTCTCAACAAAATATTATTTGCACATAATTGTTATTATATTATGAATTTGTATTTACCAAACATATAATTTCATATATTAGTTCATTTCCAAATATTGTTTTATTTGAGTGTTAATGTATTTGTGTTGACCATCAAAACACAGACTATTCCTTGTAGGTAGGAATGTGTGTGATGTGTATGAGGTATGAGACTGAGATCATCTCCATTACAGCTGCGTGACACAGTGATTGGTGAGAGTGACTGAGTCATTGCGCAGTGAGTAAGAATAAATGAGCAATAGTGATTAAAACACAGAAAGTGTTTTCAGATCATATTGCATATAGGGGTCTCACACACTCAGATGAGTCACAGCCCAACTGATGAAGAGTGGGAACATTTCTAATTACAGTCAGACTGACTCACATATATTTCTTTCCCCTCTTTTCCAAAGTATGGAAATGTTCGCGTAAGAGAAATGGCAGGTGAACTTCCATCATCTGACTTTCCATTCGTTTTGTCTCCATCCCCAAAT
Source organism: Brachyhypopomus occidentalis (assembly GCA_020368025.1). Classification (NCBI taxonomy): domain Eukaryota; kingdom Metazoa; phylum Chordata; class Actinopteri; order Gymnotiformes; family Hypopomidae; genus Brachyhypopomus; species Brachyhypopomus occidentalis. Next base: position 50,166 of record JAGXOD010000102.1, read on the forward strand.
GGATAGAAGGGATCTAGAAACAGATTATGTAAGTATCATAAATCAAAGATAATCCAGTTAAATTATTATGAAAATGTAAAAAGAGTGTCAGGACTGAAACGTTGTTTTTACCGGAAGTGGTTTTCACTGGCGACACTGCGCCTGGTGTGTGGAAAAAAGCAGTTTCAGGTATTAAGAAAATTATTTATATTTATTTAAATTAAATTATTATTCATTTTACTATTTAGGTGTGGTAGTACAGGTGTGGTAGTAGACTGGTATCTCAGTCTATTCACTCTCACTGGGTCCATTTAATGGTTCTAACAACACCTGATATTCTACATAATGAATTCCTTTGGATGTTTTTATGACTGCCTAACGTTCTGATGATGTCTCTGCAGAATCAAGGTTTCTGGTGTCTGAAACAGTCTGCTATTGCTTTGCGTCTGGCTTCTGGACATTTGTGTGTCCCAGAACCTTTATAGGCTCATGGAAATCTGGTTTTATTTAACTTAAATCAATGCTAAAACTCAATGCTAATTCAGCTGGCAATGTATATCTTGAGTGTTAACATAAGATGAATCATCTTGGAATCATCCTTAGACCAAGGCAAAACCATCTCTACTCACCTTAGATCCTAACAAAACCATCTCCACTCACCTTAGATCCTAACAAAACCATCTCCACTCACCACCTTAGACCCTAACAAAACCATCTCTACTCACCTTAGACCCTAACAAAACCATCTCCACTCACCTTAGACCCTAACAAAACCATCTCTACTCACCTTAGACCCTAACAAAACCATCTCCACTCACCTTAGACCCTAACAAAACCATCTCCACTCACCTTAGACCCTAACAAAACCATCTGCACTTACCTTAGACCCTAACAAAACCATCTCTACTCACCTTAGTACATTTAAATTCCTCAACTAAACATTCCAGCTGCAGCTCCAGGACTCCTCTCTTACTGTGTCACACACTTCTGTGCCTCACTTCTTACCACAGCAGCCCTAGACACTTCCTTAAAGCCTCATTTGTAATCCTCTCCTGCAGTTTACTGACTGCAACATCATAAACCATCAATGGCCACCTTATACAGTGCAGCAAGCCAATGTTACTAATCAAAGCAAAGACTTTAAATATTACTAATCCTTCACTATTTGTTCAGTTATATCCCTTGTCTGACTTTGAGAGTGAAGACACATTTGTTGATTGTTTTTTAGACTAAGTATGACAAGATGAGGGTTATAATAAGAGGAAGGCATGACACAACCTCAGTGAAGAAAATAGCTAAAATGTTTCTAAGTGTAGGATTAATTCACTCAGAGTTAAGACAAAGTCCATTAACAAACCAATGCTAACTGCAGAAGTATTTAAACACACATGAATAATAGATGCATTAATCCCAAAAGGAAATTGTAGAAAAAAATCATATTATTCATCTACCAATTTTTACAGCATATTGTAACTTGTTCATCTTGTTGATTGTCCTGTGATTTTGGTATTTTAGATATTAAATCATTACATAATTTTCCATACATAGAAAAGGGAAAAACAGCTAAAACATTTTTCCATTATTGCTCCATATAGTAGTTACATTCTTACCATGTATTATCAGCAGAAGAGCTGTGGACAGACTTGGCAACCTCATTGTAATGATCTACTCCCAAATTTACCTGTAGGATTACACACCACAACATATCTGGTAAATATAACATACAGTGCTGCTTGAAAGTTTGTGAACAAACAAAACATGGTCATTGTTTTAAAAAATTTAAATAATCTTATTACATGAACATCAAAAATCTTAATTTGTAAAGCAAGTAAACCCCAGCAGTAAACCCCAGTAATTTCTCTATCAAAAAACTGATCAGATTAGTTTATAGCTTGTGGCACCTCTTTTTACAGCCATTGGTTCTTTAAAAAGTCTTCTGTAACCACAAACTAGCCATTTTAGAGAGGTTGGAGGGGCATCTGGCATGTACCACCCGCTTCACATCTTGCCCCAGCACTTCTATGGGATTCGGACTTTGACTGGGCCAATCCAGAATGCAAATCTTTCTCAAGCCACTGCTTGGTTTGCTTTTGCTGGAATGCTTTGGGTCGTTGTCTTGTTGCGTAATCCATTTCCATACCAGCTTCCACGTCCCTGACTGATGGCAGGAGATTCTGGTCAAGAATTTGTTGATAGGCCTGAGAATTGATGGTTCCCTGGATAATATGGAGCCATCCATGACTGGAGGTAGAAAAGCAGACGCAGCCCTTCACACTTCCACCACCATGCTCCACTGTGGTGTTTGAGAGGAGGTTCTTCTCTTTATATGCATTGTGAACTTTTCTCCAAACACAGAGCTTATAATTGTTGACAAATAATTCAACTTTGAGATCATCTGTCCAAAGAACAGACTTCCAGAAAGCCTTTGGTTTGCCCAAGTGGTCTCTGGTAAAGTGAGAGCAGTGGCTTTCTCCTAGCAACTCTCCCATGAATGACACGTCTATTGTTTTTTTGCCTGATTGTAAACACAAGTACATTTATCTCAGATCTGCCAGAGAGGTCTGCAATTCTCTGGAGGTGATGTGGAAGTTGTGGCCTTTACCTGTTATTTTTCTGTTGCTTCTTGGTGTAAGTTCTGATGTCCGTCCACTTCGGAGCAGAGTTGCGGTGATGCTGAGTGTCCTCCATTTGTAAATGATTTGTCTTACAGTGGACAGATGGAACTGGAATCTTTTGGAGATGGTCTTGTAGCTTCCCCAGACTGATGGGCTGTCAGCACCTTCTTCCTGATGTCCTCGGATGTCTCCTGTCCTCTCAGCAGTGTTGATCTGTGTGCTTTACGTCAGGGCACCACAGTGGTCTGCTTGGTTTCCTCTTCCTTTTAATCAGTGTGGCTCTTTTCCCAAGGACGTCTCATTTGATTGGTCTGCTTAATTGGTTACTTGAGCTCTCACAAGTGATTCACCTTTTACTTTTACCTTTTACACCTTTTACCTAATTGATTTTACCAATGCATCTGTGGTTTAGTTACTTTTGCACATGCTCTGATTCCATGTTCCATGTAGTCTGCTGGCAACTCATATATATGTGTGTGTGTGTGTATATATATGTGTGTGTATATATATATATATGTGTGTGTGTGTAAATATAAATATATGTAAATATAAAATAGTCATATAACACAAATGTACTCAACTATTTATTAAATACCTCTCAAAATTATCTGCAAAAGTCCTTAATTCCTTAACATTTTTATAGGTTCACAAAAGCATATTTGTGGCTTGTGTCAGCAAACACTGCATGTTTGAGTTATCCAAAGTATTTATAATCTCATTAAATCAATTAAATGTAAAAAAATTATATTAATTACTGGAAATTAATAATACATTTTTTCCCATTATTTCAAATTGAATTGAAATTGTGCATTTATAGTTTCTATGGGAAGTTGCAGTGTGATTATCAAAAAGCTCCAGTATGAAAGGTGTCTACCTGAGCGGTGCTTACCAGAGAAACGTATGCAGGGTCCTCAGTGGCCTTTTCCTTCTCACTCTGTCTCACTCTCTTCAGCAGTCGTGTGTGTGTGTGCAGTGATGCTGCTACTGCATCCACTGATTCATTAATATGATTCACTGTCACATTTATACCTCTGAACAGGTGATGACTGAATTCTCAAGGAATTTTTATATAGGGCTCCAAGCCAGTTCAGAGGACATTTCATTTTCATTTTGAACATTAATACATACCAACCAGGAAGCATACATGCATTCAGGCCTTCAGTCAGTACATCCGTCAATCACTTATTCAAATGTTTGGCCAGTCAATATTTCATTCACTCTGGGCAGTTCTGCTGGGGTAGTGTGGTAGCATTGTACACATTCCACAAAAGGAATGAATTTCAACCGGCTAAAACCCACAACGGTGATGCGTCAATTATTAGGCAGTGACGACCTGTAAGTGAGTGTACTGCTTCAGGGGCAGGTGTAGGGCAGTTAATTGCTTCAGGGGAAGGTGTAGGGCAGTTTCCTGTGTAAGGATTAGATGTGGTGGAATTGTCTTAATATTACAGCACTGCAGCCCTGCTACAAGCAGAACACTCACTGCTGCCACTTGCTAGGAGAACCACTGCAGCTTCTACGCTTCTCCACTCTGTTTCTCCACTTGGTGCTTCTCCACTCTGTTTCTCCACTGTGTGCTTCTCCTCTCTGTTTCTCCACTTGATGCTTCTCCACTCTGTTTCTCCACTCTGTTTCTCCACTCTATGTTTCTCCACTTGATGCTTCTCCACTCTGTGTTTCTCCACTTGATGCTTCTCCATCTCCACAGAGCTGCTTTGCTCTCTTTGCCTTTCTCACTCACTGCTGTGCTTAGTGATCTAGATGGAGCTCCAAGGCTCTTAAGCACACACGCCTCTCGTGTCCTTGTTTGTATGCTATATATCTGGTATTTCCAGTATTGTTTCTTTATCATCATTGCATAACTAATTGATCCTGTGTAAAGTTCAGCTCTTTAAATAGCATTACATAATGTAAAGGTTTAGGCATTCAGAAATTCAGAAGCACTTTGCTTGCACAGCTGATGAAGCACCTCTGTCCGAAACATCCTTTGTGTACTTTACTACAATTTCTAATGTCAGTTACTTGGACTCTTCTTTGGATATGAGAGGTTCTCCTCTTCCCTCTCCCTATGAGAGGTTCTTCTCCTCTCTCTCCCTATGAGAGGTCCTCCTCTTCCCTCTCCCTATGAGAGGTTCTTCTCCTCTCTCTCCCTATGAGAGGTTCTTCTCCTCTTCCCTCTCCCTATGAGAGGTTCTTCTCCTCTCTCTCCCTATGAGAGGTCCTCCTCTTCCCTCTCCCTATGAGAGGTCCTCCTCTTCCCTCTCCCTATGAGAGGTTCTTCTCCTCTCTCTCCCTATGAGAGGTCCTCCTCTTCCCTCTCCCTATGAGAGGTTCTTCTCCTCTCTCTCCCTATGAGAGGTCCTCCTCTTCCCTCTCCCTATGAGAGGTTCTTCTCCTCTCTCTCCCTATGAGAGGTTCTCCTCCTCTCTCTCCCTATGAGAGGTTCTCCTCACTCCCTCCCTGGTCAGGAGAACCTCTCACAGGGAGAGAGGGTGAGGAAGAGAATGTCAGAGGGCGAAACTGCTGTAGTTAGAGTACATGTACGACATAGCAGTCACCAAACCAGACAAAATAAAGCAGACGACGGTCTGTTCACTAAAATCTCCAAAGCGTTCAATCTCTTCAGAAGGTGAGCATCTGGGATACATGCAGGTGACTCCATTGTAGTGACTAACTTGAGCAACACCACCCACATGGACAGCTGATGATAGATGAGCATGTGACCCATTTCATGATTTACTTAAAACTATAGTCAAGACATTGACCAGGCGATAGAGATTTCTATGCTTATTGGGAGCATATGGCTGTCCAGAGGTGTTCTGAATATAAGGGAGTTTTGCTTAGATTATGTCTTGATAAGAAACTTGATAAGAAGATTTATTAGATTATTTCTTGTACAAGAAACTTGCCGTGGCAATTTTCAATATGCCATGTAAGTCAACCAACATGAAAAAAAAAATTATCTATCTATTCTCATAATTTTGTAGAAGGGTGTTTGTCTTTAACCTAAGAGAAATGCAGTTAATCTGGTAATGTCTGAGATGGAATTGTGACGCAGATTTGTACTATTTTATCATGTTTTCATTTTCATACTCTAGACTTTGATTTATGACTCACCAATGTTATTATTTTCTGAATGCGGCAATGACAGTGCCAGTGCATGATAGACAGGGCCAGTGCATGATAGACAGGGCCAGTGCATGGGTGTAAAATGTTCATTGGATTCCTGGCATCACAAGGCGTTCATGCATACTAATGCTGTGCTGGCAACATTCTAAGGAATATTTAGCAATCGTATCAAAGATGTATCAAAGAAAATGCTAGCAGCTGAGGTTTTATGGCTTTGTGAAACATTATTTCACAATTTAAACCAGTATTTAGAGAGATGATTTAATATAATACTTGATCTCTGTGCACTCCATATACTGCAGAATATGTTAAATCATAATATTTAAATGGCATTTGGATCTTAAAAGCAAAGTGCTTTTATGCAACCATGCCCATTGTTACGGAACCGGAACTAAACAGAGTCTGACATGAGACATCAATGCATCTTGGAAATCTATTTAATTTCCCAACAGTCCAGTGAGGGCAATTTTCTATAATGAGCTCAAAGATAATTAAATACACTATGCAGCAAAACACAAACAAAAATTATGTCTAATGAACTCCATCAAAGTAAATCAAAATGTACTTATTTCAAATCACTCACACATGGCAGTCAGAAAGTGCTCACGGCAGGCCTTGGAGCCTCAACCATCCACATCCTACCAATCTCTCCCTACTCTACCCCAGGTTAGTGTACTAAACAGGCACATCTACATTTATCCAAATAAAAACATTCCTACATACAATTACAATCATATATTTTTTTCATATATCTTTTCTTTTGCAGAGTACATGAATGGGTTATTCTCTCAGTTGGCAGTGTTCACAAATAAAATGATATTACATTAGATCCACAGGTTAGTATTTATTCTGTTAATAAAAACTTTTTTTGAAAGATGATGGGATATTGTAGAGAAATGCTCACAACAAAATTAAAAATATTATGGAAATCCAGATACATACTGTAGCATTCAAGAGGCATTTTATGTGTTGCACCAAACATGACCAGCTTCTCATTTTCATCAAAATAGATCTTGTGGCCAATAGATTCTGTGGGACATGGAGTTGGTGTTAAATTGCATGACGCATAGGAGTACAATAAAGGAATTAATCCTCCCATATATGATAAAATGGCAAAAGGCTATGAAAGAATATTGATTCCCAAGAGTTAATAATAAACCAGAAAATCTGACCTGACTGCGTTCTCAATTGGTGAATATTCATTAGGATGTTGCCAACATGACGTTAATCTTGAGCACCTTGTGATTACAGGAATCCAGTTAACATTTTACGCCCATATGTGGGCTCTGTCTGTCAACATCCAGAAACAAAACCTATTATTCTTTGCAACATTCATTAAATATTAATATTGGTGTGTCATCTATCAAAGTCGATGGTACTGAAGGGTTGACTTATTAAGATTCAGTTCACAATTCCATCCACAAACATTAACAGTTTACTTGCATTTTGTTACAGAAAAATCATAAACATAGGCTAAAAAGACCAATACATTTTCATTAAGTTGGATTATTTCACTTAATAAAAATGTAATGATTTCTATCACAACAACACATCACCAGTACAGTAAAACTAACCTGTCTGTTGACAGCGCACTGTTCCAGTTGTGGGTGATCAACACTTCCATTAGGTTGGTTGACTTCACCCTCTCCTTGGATCATCATCACCTTATCGTGGTGGAGGGGTTTATGTGCCTGTATGATCCTAGGGGGGTATGTTGCCAGGGGCAAATACACTAGTGGGGTTTCCCAAATCATGTAGATCCTAAGTGATGGGCCAGACAAGACCCATAAATACACCTATGAAGCAGTGAGACAGCAGAACCCAGTTTTCCTCTCCTGGATAAGGGAGACCTCTGTGGTTGGTAAGGAGCCTGAGCTGGTGTGTGAGGCTGACGGATACCCAGTAGATACAGTTGGCCACTTCAGCACACATTGCGGGCTCTGGAACCAATGATCTGGAGAACTTTGTTCCATTCTGGAGTTGCCATGGTGAAAGGTGGAGGGCAGGAGTGGGGTAACTTCCCTGCCTGTGTGTTGGGGTTTCCTCCATATTGAGTATTTGGTGCTTCACAAACTTGTATCGACACAACAATAATCAAACAATAAGCGTAGACGCATAGACTTACACAGTGAGTTTAGTTAATGATCTTCCACAGTATGGAGTAATACAGTAGTGCACATAAGTAGTCACAAGTGACATACCTCACTGGACCCACTGCTACATGTCACCTAGACCCTGTGGTTTGCATGGCTGGCAGTAATTCAGACTGGGTTCCAGTTGGGCTTGGACTCCATTGGGGCTGCTCCTTGTCACAGATTTTGTTCCCAACTTTTATGGACAGAATTTCTCAGTGTAGCTAAGAGGTGGAGGGAGGTCCAGTTTGGTGGCCTCAGGATTCCACGTCTGCTCTTTGCAGATGATGTGGTCCTGTTGGCGTCATCATGCTGGAAGCTCCAGCTCCACTGGACCAGACTGGAGCCAAATGTGAAACAGTCAGGAGGAGAATCAGCACCTCTACATCTGAGGCCATAAAGGGGATGTCCTCATTGGGTCAGGAATTAGTTCTTGCCTCAAGTGGAGGAGTTCAAGTGTCTCAGTACCTTGCTCATCTGCACATCTTCTGTCTACAGTTGAAAGACTCACAGAGCTGATGTTAAGAACGAAATCTTCATCGATGATCATTTCAGTCTGAATTTCTTTTTTGCCTGCCATCGCTGTATTGTGAATCTTCACTTTGGTCAGATCACCCTCTGGTGGAAGCACATGGAGTCACAGTGTAGGTATCGATGCGGGGCAGTGCATGGAGCAGTGTACTGCTGAACAGATCAGGAGGTCAGAGACAGTTCAGCCTCAGACACAAACCACTGTACTTTATGAACATGTGTTAAATAGAGATGAAGAACTGGGCCTGTCTGCTCGCTATGGCTGGTCCATTGAGGCACCGTTTTGCATGAAAGCAAAGGAAATAAGACATAATAACCTGATATTAACTGAATCAGATATTAATTGAGTGAGCAATAATGCTAAATGCAGTGCTAAAATCCATGCTGGAGATCTTTATATAAGTGATACTGATAGTGAAGCTGTTCAGATTCACAGCAGTTCAGTGGGGCAAGAAGATACAGGAACACGAGGAGGAACAGAATCCCTACACATTCAACTTGGATTAGACTCTGTGAAACATACTGGGATATTTCAGTCATGACCCTGGAGCTGTAATCTGGGCAGTAACATTAAAGTGTGCTTCATACACAATCTGTGGTTCATAATCTTAGCCTGAATGTTAAGAGTTGGAATATGACATTTGCAGATTTATGAACCTTTGCGCTGTTGTGTGTGAGATTGGCAGCTGTATGCAGAGCATGTGAAATAAAAAAACCACAGCAACACAGTGTTGAATGTGTAAAACCACAGCAACAGTGTTGAATCTTCTCGCCAGCTGTGAATTTAGTCAGCTTGCTTGAACATGCGTCAACATTGCGTATTGGATTTCAGTCACTTGTTAGAATTGATTTCTAGTGACGGATCAGTTTCATGCAACATAGTCACCAGCCACCAGAGGGCACCCTCTCCCAAATACTAACATATCGAGTCTTGATGTTCTTTGTGATCTAAGTTATGAGCATTGTCTGTTCTGAACACACCTAGGTTCTTGTTTTTGCTTGATTTTGATGCTCTGGCTTTGGACTCTGTTCCTCTGGAGTGTTTTTGGAATGTTTCCTCCAATGGACACATGCGGTTTATTTATTTATTTATTTATTTATTTTTATAAACTTGGGTCAAACAGTCCACGTAGTGAGTTAGCAGTGTCATGTTGACTGTGCTTCTAAACCATCTGCACACAGAGATCAGCATTCTAACTGCACTGTGCTTCACATCACTGAATAGATGCAGTTATACATTAGCCGCCCTAGTCTTGCAGCTCCATTTTAAACCTATAGCAAAATTTGTAAACCATGTCTTGGCCGTCCAACTTGGCTTGACAACTTACAAAGCTAAAGAGTTATGAAGATCCTGTATGCAGATGTTCACAATTATTCATATATATAGTTTTGAGTAAATATGAATGTTAACATACAATTACAAATGTATACTCTGTCATCAGTCTATGACCAAGCCCAGATGATGAATGAGTAAGGTTTTATTCTCTTTTGTTTTCATTTTACAAATTCAAAGAGAGAGAAAGAGACAGAGAGAGAGAGCAATATATGAGAGCACTTCCTGTGTCTGACCTTTCCATTCACAACCTCAGTGCAGAGAAGTGAGTAACAGGGGAGACAGACAGAGAAACAGACAGTCAGACAGATAGACTGTTTACAGTAGCAGTACAGGCATTTCACACTAGGATGGAATTTCAACCATAACCGTCAAATTGGCTAAAAACCACAATGGTGATGCATCAAGTATTAGGCAACCCTGACCCTGATGGGAGGACATTCTGGACTGGAATAATGGGGAATAGTTAGAATCTCTAGAAAATGCAGCAAATATGTTTCAACTGTTTTATGAATATTATGGTATTGGAGAGCCCACATGTAACAACAGACGCGTTTACACTTTATCTCAGTTATTTTTAATCAATTCCTAAATAACAATGAATAATTTGAAAAAGTAAGCGTGTGGCGACGTGATGACGTCACAGCGGACCACTGCAGGGGATGGTGACGACATGAAGTTTTACGCCACCGCCTCGGTTCTTGTTTTCGTCTCCCTGGTTCCGCCCACTTATCATCCATTTCCTTCCCGACTCATAATAATAATAATAATAATAATAATAATAATAATAATAATCTTTATTTGTATAGCACCTTTCATGCATACATGCAACTCAAAGTGCTTTACAGATTAAATAAATCAAAACATTAAAATGAAGCAAAGATTAAAATAAATAATAAAAAATAAATAAAATGAAATGAAGTAAAATAAACAAACAGGTAATAACAGGTAATAAAATAAAGCTAATAAACAAACATAAAATGTAACTAAATAAAATGATGAAGAAAGTAAATAAAATGGAAACCTAGTACAACAGACATAGATTAACTAAAAGCAGATCTAAACAAGAAGGTTTTAAGACTCCTCTTGAAGCTATGCAGGGATGAAATGTCTCTGAGCTCCTCAGGAAGAGAGTTCCAGAGTTTTGGGCCATAACGGCTGAAGGCACCCTCACCAATCTTTAATCGGCTTTTAGGAATCACCAGTAGATTACTGTTTGACGACCTGAGAGTTTGACGACTGTTTAACACCTGTTTCTTATTGTCTCTCGCCATCCCGCCTGTAGTTTGATTCAGCCAACGTTTTAAATTTATTTGAGTGTATTCCCTTCTGTTCCGGGTCGGTGAGTTTCGGCATTACCTGTTTTGTTTGAATTCCCTTGTGTGGCTGCATTCTTCGCGTTTAACCTTCGTTTTTGTTTCGTTCTGATACGATTTACGTCAGATGACGTCAACCTTGTGCATTTTGAAGTTTATTACCATTTTAGTTTAGCCAACTCGGAGCATGTGCTCAACGATTCTTGTATTCGTGAAATGGCGTGAAAAAAGGCAAAAGATGTCATCCGACGGAAAAGATAAAGGTTTAATAAAATGTTTGTAGACTGTGGACATTAGAATAATGTGGACATTAGAGGAGAGACTATCGAGGCTCTAACGGCCCTGATCTGCAGCACGGAGACGCGCGAACTTTTCATTTAATTCATGTTCGTTTGTTCGCGGCATTTACATAAACACTATTTCAGAGTTCAGACATTTGTGGTTTGCGTAAGATGCATATTACTAAATGCGCTGGTTTTCACTTTTAAAGTATCTTAATAACATTAATGTTACATGAGCATTTTTGATTAATGTTGGCCATACCAGTAAACAAGACACCTGGAGATAGAAACGAATGAATCTCGTCGAGTTAAAATTAGCCTGACTGGGCACAACACCTGACGAAACGATGTCCAACCATACCTTCTAAATGACATTGTGTGCTTAATTCTGCTTGCTATTTCTCTTTCTGTAATAACGTACGGTGTGTAGTAGGCTAATTTCGTAAAAGTTATTCTTGACCGTCTGCTATTCTCATTCCTTCTCCGGTGTGATGATTTAATTGGATGCTTAGTTAAGTCGTATTTGCTGTGTTGCTGGCCGTAGGTACCAGCGTCCTGTCTCAACACCTCTTCTTGCCTCGCGGTGGCGCAGTAGCACATCGTATTTTGCGACATACAGTAGCTTTTTCACCCGAGTTTCAGAGAAACTTCGCAATGAAACTGCTAATGAGTTCACCAAAACCACCAAAATTAAATTTAATTAGGCCAAAACATAAACATGACGAAGTAAACTGTTGGTGAGCTTACCATATATTGTTTGTTCTTTTGTTTCATACAACATATTCACCAGCCACCAGAGTGCAGCCTCTCCCAAATGCTAATATACCAAGTCTTATGTTATTTGTGATCTAATTATTTGTGTACACTTGTATTCAGCTCCTAGGGTTCTGTTTATTTTATTCTCATTCTTATTTAAGACTCTTCTGGACTGTAGTTTTAAAAGTGCTTCCTCCAATTGACATGTGTAATTTGAATTTATTTGTCTTGGTGTCATTTCTGATCAGTCACTTAGTTCATTCATTCATTATCCGTACCGCTTATTCCCACTAGTCGGGGTCACGGGGGGGGGCTGGAGCCAATCCCAGCATCTCCGGGCGAAGGCAGGGTACACCATGGGCAGTTCGCCAGTCCACCACATGGCCAACACACACACACACACTCACACCTACGGGCAATCTAGAGTGACCAATCAACCTAAGATGCATGTCTTTGGACTGTGGGAGGAAACCGGAGTACCCGGAGAAAACCCACGCAGGCACATGGGAGAACATGCAAACTCCACACCGAGCAGCCCAGACCGAGAATCGAACCCAGACCGCCTTGCTGTGAGGCGACAGTGCTAACCGCCACGTCACTTAGTTGGAGCCTTTAAACCTGCCACAAAGTGTCTGATATTTGTCCAATTCTTTTAATCACAATTAAAAGCCCATCTTCACAACGCGCTCTGTTTATCATCACAATGTCATTGAACTTTTTATTTTTCAGTAGCAGCTGTATTAAATGGAAATGTGCACTTGTGTACCTTCCCTACACATGTGGCCTTGTTAGCAGTTTCCTGGTGTCTCCCTTGTTCTCTGTGTGTCTGTATATATAATACTAATGCTTTGTTTTGTCTTGGTTTGCTACTCATTGTCTGCAGCGTCTACATTGTCTGCACCACCTGCTCCACCCGTCACTGGGTTCTGTTCTTTGGCATGGTTTGTTTTCCCACGTTTTTCTGAGTCACGCGTCAACATCGCAGAAGGTCTCGTGAACAGTCTCGTCTTTTTATAGTACTCTTATGAGGGTGTGTTCAAAGGAAAATGGTTAATAATAGGATTACAGGAATAATAATTACAGGAATACTATATTTTACTTCGTTATTATGGCTCAGATGGTAGAGAGAGATTTGGTGTCTACCTTGACGCATCAGCTGACTTTAGATACCAAAGTCCCAGATTTTAGACTTTTGAACAAAATGGTAAGAAGCAGAGGCGACTGGTCAGCAGGGGGCGCTGGGGTGCCACTCCATTATCTAGAGAATAAATGCTACATATAAACTTATGCAAATTATATATTACAAAAGTATTATTAATACTGTAGTAATTAGTGATACTGACAACAATCGTTTTGTTAAAAAAATCAAGAATTATATCCGCTGAATTTCTGACATGTATGCCATATACTTCCTGTGTGTTGGGCGTCGGACTAATGCATGTCTATAGGTCCTTAAACTTTTGGCAGCACAGGGAAGCTCTTAAATTGTTTGCAGGGGTGTCCAAAGTGTGGCCCGTGTGCCAAATGCGGTTCGCGTTCCTATTTTCCCCTCACCCAGTTTACCACAGCATTTTATTTCACCAGAAGATGGCAGTAGGCTCCAAAAAAAGCTATTTTATATTTCACCAGAACGCCTTTTTCCTCTATTTACATTTACATTACATTTACGGCATTTAGCAGACGCTCTTATCCAGAGCGACTTACAAAACCTATTTGGACTATGCTAAACAATTTGCATTCGCTTGTTAGTTGACCGAGAGGAAACGGAAGATTTAACTTGACAGTTTAACAGTTTAAATTTCAAATTAGCCCATAATTTCTTCCAAATGAAGGACAATTCAGTTTTGTCCTTAAAACAAGCCCCTTCACTAGGCGTTCGCTTGAAGGAGAAAAGGAGCTTGTAGCCCACAGACTCAACTTCAGGGTTTGTTCAGGTGCTTGAAATCCTTGAAAATGCTTGAAAATGTAAATACTTTTAAATGTACGGTCTCTTGTAATTCCATAGTGAACGTGAGAGAGGTTAAGGCCTGGATGTGTGTGTGTATGGATATGTGTGTAGCCTTTTTCAAGATTTTGATTTTATGCGTGTGTTGTTTTTTCAGTTTGTTTGTGCCCCCCTCAAAACGTTTAGCAGCAGCCACCACTGGTAAGAATCCCCAGAGAAAAAAGCAACCTTCAACTTGAGTAACTCAAGTGGGGGAAAAAAAGAAAAAATCCTGGCTAAGTTATTTCTCAAGTATTCCTCATTCTGTAGACTTGAGAATAAAGAGGAAGACTTTAAACAATATCTGTGGCAAATGTATTCATGTCATGATTGTCATTCATGTATTCATTATGATGTCAGTATGGAATGTTGATGGGTACGTGTGCTTTCATTAAACTGTTCAAACTATGAACTAATCTGGATTGTTTAAATACGTATGTAAACATGTACACTGTATTTCCATGTCTGTACATGTCTGTGGCATGTCAGTCATTGCAGTTTCAGCACTATCAAATGTGTGCATTGCATAACCAAGGACAAAAGAACATGATATGAAAATGTCAATATTTATTGCAACAGTGTTATTAACTATTAGCAGATGTTTAGTACAGATACAGTGCACAAAGATCATTGTAAAATCATTCTGACATGTACAATGAATAACACACACCAATTTTTATATGCTTCTTTCACCAGTCAGTGTAATCTGGGATTATAATCATCACTGATTCATTCCAGATAATAATAACAACTTATTATACATGCCTCTGCAAATATCAGAGATTTAATCAGAAGGATTAGAGTAATTGGGCAATCTGGTAATCAGGGAGAGATGCTAGTGGTGTGATAGGAAGAGCAGCGTAGACTGTAGTTCTGCTCACTCAATGTTTGTACTCAGATTGTTCTCATAAAGAGATCTGGGTAGTCAGAAGATCCCCATAATCTGAGCTAGAGCCTAACAACCTAACAAATATAGGAAAGTGATGACCTTTTAAAGCCAAAGACAGATTACCTCAAATATGTCAGAGTACTGTAATGTCACTGTCCTGATACTGCGAAGTGTTCATGGAGTTTGAATATAAGCAGCAGCAAAGCATCATTTCAGTTGTTAAGTCCCATAATCAAGAACTCCTGCTCCTTGCATCCTCGTTCTGAGTGCTGAATGAAACTACTGATGAGCACACACTCCTGCTAAAGTTAAACGTAGCTGCCTGTGTCCAGCAGTGAACTCTGAGGTTCACCTGAGGCAGCACTGTGACTACTGAGTGCACTCCAGTAGTTGGGCTCAAGAAAACTACTCATAAGAGAACCTGGAGAACCTTGGAGAGCAGTGAGATGGTTCATCTTCTGCTTCTCTCAGTCCTGATGAACGGCCCCATGGAGATGGAGGAGGTGTCATGGAGGTCCACAGACCTCACAGCTCTGTGGTGGTGTCCTGGGTGACAGTGCTAGGAAAAAATTGTTAGAAGTAATGAAAATCATTCAGTTCCTTTCCAAGATCTTTCACACCAGTTACAATCCACTTACTGCATAAATGTGAGTGGCTTGTAGGATTGAATTAACTGATAAAGCTATCAAAATGCCTCATATGCTGGGTATGCCACTGATCCCTATACCATACAATACAACCAAGGCAGATCAGAGACTTGGGTGACAATAAACCTCCAAAGACAGGAGAATTTACATGTGTTTGAAGAAAACGCAATGTAACTTTGCATGATAAGACGTTGTCTGACATTCCGACATTTGCAGAACTGACATGGCATAAACAAACTTAAAGAAAAC
This sequence comes from Brachyhypopomus occidentalis, assembly GCA_020368025.1. NCBI lineage: Eukaryota > Metazoa > Chordata > Actinopteri > Gymnotiformes > Hypopomidae > Brachyhypopomus > Brachyhypopomus occidentalis. The sequence continues at coordinate 66,007 of JAGXOD010000102.1, forward strand.
AAATATGAACTCCAAGTAGTAGTAGTAGAATTTTTGTTTCTGTAATGTGTTTCCTTGGTGTTTCTCTGGCTTATTCTGTTCTCTGTATGGAACTGTGTGGCTCACTGACAGATGTCAGAACTCACCACTGCACAGTTGTTGCTCTGCAGAAGGCAAAGGTGAATGGAGCAGTGAAGGAAGACCTTGGGGTAATCGTTAAAGGCAAACATCTCGAAGGAGAATTTGGCGGTTGTGGAGACACCGCTCTGAAGGACTTGTACCGTTTTATCTTCTGGATTAGGACACCTGGAAATATTTGGCATAATTAAAATTACGTATAGAAACAGATAACTATCTGGTTAAATGGACCAATGCAAATCTATGCTATATGATAATGTGTCCTAAATGTACACATTAGACTCTGGTTCTGGAGATCTGTCATCATGCAGAGTTTAGTTCCAGGTTCACAGTAACAGGCCTGACTTAATCAAGGCTGTCAGTAGCTCCTGAATATTAGAGACATGTGTGTTGGAGCTAATCTCTGCAGCCTGTAGGTTTCCAATAACCAGACTTGGCAACCCCTGCTATGGGTGCAGAAAGTCAAAGTGTCTTACTGTTTAACAATCAGGTCCCAGCGGACTGCATAGTCAGGGTCATTCTCAGGGGTGGCCCAACATGAATCAATCACTGTAGCAATCTGACGACTGTCCACCCCCTGGACAAACACTGCCACATAGACCCGCTTGTCCACCTTTACTTCTGCACTGCCGTTGTAAGGGCGGGAGAAACCAGGATCCTGATAGGGAACCATCCTGACCTGGTACATCCCCAAAACACCTGGAAGGGTCTTGTATATTGTACTGTAGAAGGGTACAACCACAGATTAATTAGTAACTGGCAAACATGATATACGTTGACATCCACATAAAAACTGGTTAAAGCTGTTCACCAGTTCACATCAGTTGTATTTCGGGACACATTTATGAGAGACCCAGACAGTGGACCATCTCACCTCTGCAGAGGCTTGAGATCTGTTGCCATGGTGAGGGTTTGACTGAGCTGGTAGATGCAGGAGAAGGACAAATCCAGAATTCTTTTCTCTCTGTTAATGGGGCCTCTAGATGGGTCAATTCCACCCAGGATCATGTTCTCATAGATCAAGTGGGTACCATTGGCCTGTAGAATATTTAAGGACTTTCAGTTCAATAAGAGTTTTCAAGTTCAAATCTATCTGTAGGTTCTAGCACTGAAAATGATTTCCAAATTGTATCTGGTACAGTCTGCATAGCTAGTGTTTAATGTACCGTGAGGTTTGTGCCACAGATGTGATCATCATTATCAAAATGGAACACCAGTCTGCCATTCTGGACTGTTCCTCTGCAGCTGGAGTCACTCAGGTGTAAAGTGTCGACAGAGAAACCAGCTTCAAAGAGCTGACAGCGTGACAGAGACATGGTGCCGGAGCTGCCATCACACACTTCAGTAGCGCCTGGAACAGAGAGGGGAGGTGAAGGAAGGATGGGTGAGACAGAGAGGGGAGGTGAAGGAAGGATGGGTGAGACAGAGAGGGGAGGTGAAGGAAGGATGGGTGAGACAGAGAGTGGAGGTGAAGGAAGGATGGGTGAGACAGAGAGGGGAGGTGAAGGAAGGATGGGTGAGACAGAGAGGGAGGTGAAGGAAGGATGGGTGAGACAGAGAGGGGAGGTGAAGGAAGGATGGGTGAGACAGAGGGGGGGAAGGAAGGATGGGGAGACAGAAGGAGGTGAAGGATGGGTGAGACAGAGGGAGGTGAAGGAAGGATGGGTGAGACAGAGGGGAGGTGAAGGAAGGATGGGTGAGACAGAGGGGAGGTGAAGGAAGGATGGGTGAGAGAGAGGGGGGAGGTGAAGGAAGGATGAGAGAGAGAGAGGGGAGGTGAAGGAAGGATGGGTGAGACAGAGAGGGGAGGTGAAGGAAGGATGGGTGAGACAGAGAGGGGAGGTGAAGGAAGGATGGGTGAGACAGAGAGGGGAGGGAAGGAAGGATGGGTGAGACAGAGAGGGGAGGTGAAGGAAGGATGGGTGAGACAGAGGAGGGAAGGAAGGATGGGTGAGACAGAGAGGGGAGGTGAAGGAAGGATGGGTGAGACAGAGAGGGGAGGTGAAGGAAGGATGGGTGAGACAGAGAGGGGAGGTGAAGGAAGGATGGGTGAGACAGAGGGGAGGTGAAGGAAGGATGGGTGAGACAGAGAGGGGAGGTGAAGGAAGGATGGGTGAGACAGAGAGGGAGGTGAAGGAAGGATGGGTGAGACAGAGAGGGGAGGTGAAGGAAGGATGGGTGAGACAGAGAGGGGAGGTGAAGGAAGGATGGGTGAGACAGAGAGGGGAGGTGAAGGAAGGATGGGTGAGACAGAGAGGGGAGGTGAAGGAAGGATGGGTGAGACAGAGGGGAGGTGAAGGAAGGATGGGTGAGACAGAGAGGGGAGGTGAAGGAAGGATGGGTGAGACAGAGAGGGGAGGTGAAGGAAGGATGGGTGAGACAGAGAGGGGAGGTGAAGGAAGGATGGGTGAGACAGAGAGGGGAGGGAAGGATGGAAGGAAGGAGGTGAAGGGAGGATGGGTGAGAGAGAGGGGAAGGAAGGATGGGTGAGACAGAGAGGGGAGGTGAAGGAAGGATGGGTGAGACAGAGAGGGAGGAGGGAAGGAAGGATGGGTGAGACAGAGGGGAGGTGAAGGAAGGATGGGTGAGACAGAGAGGGAGGTGAAGGAAGGATGGGTGAGACAGAGAGGGGAGGTGAAGGAAGGATGGGTGAGACAGAGAGGGGAGGGAAGGAAGGATGGGTGAGACAGAGAGGGGAGGTGAAGGAAGGATGGGTGAGACAGAGGGGAGGTGAAGGAAGGATGGGTGAGACAGAGAGGGGAGGTGAAGGAAGGATGGGTGAGACAGAGAGGGAGGGAAGGAAGGATGGGTGAGACAGGAGGGGGTGAAGGAGAGAGGGAGGTGAAGGAAGGATGGGTGAGACAGAGAGGGGAGGTGAAGGAAGGATGGGTGAGACAGAGAGGGGAGGGGAAGGAAGGATGGGTGAGGAAAACATTTGATCAAATGATGTCAAAGTACATTGAGCATGTTTCCACACCAGTTTATAAAAAACCTGCTTTTACCATAAGACTCTGATTGTGGAGTCGGTTGAGTATCATTACAGAAGCAGCCATAGAAAGCATCTGTCTCTCTACACCACTCATCCTCAGTGCAGTTCAGGTCCTCACAGGGGTCAACTATTGCTATAAAGAGGAATAAATTAAAATGTTAATCCAATAAAATTATTATCCAAGTATATGAAAAGTTGCAGGACTTGACATTCTATACCTGTAGTGAATATGGTTGTCTGTGGAGCAGTAGATGTTGACATGGCAGATGTTGATTCTGAAGTGGGCATCATAGTTGTTGTTGACATGGTAGATGTTGATTCTGTAGTGGGAATCGTAGTGGTAAATGTTGACATGGTAGATGTTGATTCTGTAGTGGGAATCGTAGTGGTAAATGTTGACATGGTAGATGTTGATTCTGTAGTGGGAATCGTAGTGGTAAGTGTTGACATCGTAGATGTTGACTCTGTAGTGGGTATCGTAGTGGTAAATGTTGACATCGTAGATGTTGACTCTGTAGTGGGAATCGTAGTGGTAAATGTTGACATCATAGATGTTGACTCTGTAGTGGGTATCTTAGTGGTAAATGTTGACATGGTAGATGTTGATTCTGTAGTGGGAATCGTAGTGGTAAATGTTGACATGGTAGATGTTGATTCTGTAGTGGGAATCGTAGTGGTAAGTGTTGACATCGTAGATGTTGACTCTGTAGTGGGTATCGTAGTGGTATATGTTGACATCGTAGATGTTGACTCTGTAGTGGGAATCGTAGTGGTAAATGTTGACATCGTAGATGTTGATTCTGTAGTGGGAATTGTAGTGGTAAATGTTGACATGGTAGATGTTGATTCTGTAGTGGGAATCGTAGTGGTAAATGTTGACATGGTAGATGTGGATTCTGTAGTGAGTATCATAGTGGTAAATGTTGATTCTGTAGTGGGTATCGCAGTGGTAAATGTTGACATCGTAGATGTTGATTCTGTAGTGGGAATCATAGTGGTAGATGTTGATTCTGTAGTGGGAATCATAGTTGATGTTGCCATCATAGATGTTGATTCTGTAGTGGGCATCATAGTGGTAAATGTTGACATGGTAGATGTTGATTCTGTAGTGGGCATCATAGTTGATGTTGACATCATAGATGTTGATTCTGTAGTGGGCATCATATTGGTAGATGTTGACATCGTAGATGTTGATTCTGTAGTGGGTATCGTAGTGGTAAATGTTGACATTGTAGATGTTGATTCTGTAGTGGGCATCATAGTTGTTGTTGACATGGTAGATGTTGATTCTGTAGTTGGAATCGTAGTGGTAAATGTTGACATTGTAGATGTTGATTCTGTAGTGGGCATCATAGTTGTTGTTGACATGGTAGATGTTGATTCTGTAGTGGGAATCGTAGTGGTAAATGTTGACATCGTAGATGTTGATTCTGTAGTGGGTATCGTAGTGGTAAATGTTGACATTGTAGATGTTGATTCTGTAGTGGGCATCATAGTTGTTGTTGACATGGTAGATGTTGATTCTGTAGTGGGAATCGTAGTGGTAAATGTTGACATCGTAGATGTTGATTCTGTAGTGGGTATCGTAGTGGTAAATGTTGGCATCGTAGATGTTGATTCTGTAGTGGGTATCGTAGTGGTAAATGTTGACATCGTAGATGTTGATTCTGTAGTGGGTATCGCAGTGGTAAATGTTGACATCGTAGATGTTGATTCTGTAGTGGGTATCGCAGTGGTAAATGTTGACATCGTAGATGTTGATTCTGTAGTGGGTATTGTAGTGGTAAATGTTGACATCGTAGATGTTGATTCTGTAGTGGGTATCGCAGTGGTAAATGTTGACATCGTAGATGTTGATTCTGTAGTGGGTATCGCAGTGGTAAATGTTGACATCGTAGATGTTGATTCTGTAGTGGGCATCATAGTTGTTGACATGGTAGATGTTGATTCTGTAGTGGGCATCATAGTTGCTGTTGACATGGTAGATGTTGATTCTGTAGTGGGCATCATAGTTGTTGTTGACATGGTAGATGTTGGATCTGTAGTGGGAATCGTAGTGGTAGATGTTGACGTGGTAGATGTTGGTTCTGTAGTGGGCATCATAGTGATAGATGTTGACGTGGTAGATGTTGGTTCTGTGGTGGGCATCATAGTTGTTGACGTGGTAGATGTTGGTTCTGTGGTGGGCATCATAGTGATAGATGTTGACGTGGTAGATGTTGGTTCTGTAGTGGGTATCATAGTGGTAAATGTTGACATGGTAGGTGTTGTTGTTGTATCTAGCATGGAATAAAATATTCACATTTTAAATGTTTTACTTAATTTTGTGTGTCCTTCTGCTGTCACCTACCAGTTCCAGTCAGTTCGTACACCAGAAAGAGTGGACTCAAATTTCATGACTTGACTGCGGTCACGTTTTGATAAATATGCAGAGAACTGGTAAAGGATTGATGAGATTGACTTAGCATGCATTTATAGGTCCTGACGCTTAGCTACATCTAGTCTCTGGGATGCGATGAGTAGAAGTGGCCTACTTCTCATAATTTTGCTTTTAGACAGATGTATCTCTTTTATTTCCTGCCAATGTTGGTTCTGTGGCAGGTGTCCTACAACAACAGTCATCCAGATATCCTGTTCTAAACGATTATGATTTCACAAAGGGAGTACTCGCATACCACGCCTTGTGCTTCCCTCCACTTAGGTGCACTGACATTCATTTGCCCCTCTGTCTCCCCCTGGTGGAGCTTCTCTTGGCAGCTCCACCTTCTTTTTCCTTATCAGAGTATACACTATAGTAATGGTCACCTATGTCCTTCTTTGTAGATTTTAGCCTCTCACATTTCTCCTTAACATATAAGGAATAAACAAACATAATTTGACTCCTAAAGAATATTGCTATATTCCTCCTCCTCTTCCTCAAAACCTCTGCTCTCCTGGAGCCAATCACAATCACAAAAGAGTCTGAATGGCCTAGTATATTATTATTATTAATGTATTATATATATATATATATATATATATATATATATATATATATATATATATATATATATATATTCATATGAAGTAATCCATTTGCTCTTCCTTGTAAAAGCATTTGCACTTAAAAGGCTTGCAAAGAAATTTGTTAAAGGTTTTCAATAGCATGATTCTTAATGTTATTAAATTAGAATAGTTTATTAGACTAAAATAGTAAAAATTCTTCTTCACTCCAGCCACGGATACACACACACCTGCCCCGCTCCTGTATTCGATCTGTCCTTGCCCATGTCACTTTTAGAACACTAAAGTTTCCTTTTAGTTCGGACTATTCATTTCATTATCCGTACCGCTTATTCCCGCTAGTCGGGGTCACTGGAACCAATCCCAGCATCTCCGGGCAAACTCCACACAGAGCAGCCCAGACCGAGAATCGAACCCAGACCGCCTTGCTTTGAGGCGACAGTGCTAACCACCACACCACCATGCCGCCCTAGTTAGGACTATGTTGGCAACAAATGTTAAACTGCTGCAGTATTTAAACACACATAAAATAGGTACATTTATCTAGGAGTAATTGTATGAAAAATCATAAGCAGTACTATTTATCTACAAATGTATGTATAGCATGTTCAAACTTGTTGACTGTCATATGAGTTTGACATTTTAATAAACAAAAATCCCAGCATTATTTAGAACAGTAGAATGTTAAATCACAATTGTTCCATATAGTAGTGACAGTCTCACAAAAACTTACCATTTATCAGCAGAAGTGCTGTGGACAATAGTATTAGAAACCTCATTGTGATGACTCCAAAACCTGTGAGCAAGATTGAGTTACAAGCCAAAACATATTTGGTAAATGTTAAATAATGTATAATATTTAAAATGTTTATGCAATTTAAAAGATGAGACTACTAAATGAGTACTACTAAATTAGTAGATCTACTAAATTATCTACTGAATAACTATCAGAGTAAGACACAATGTTCTACAGGAATCCTTCATTCCTGAACATTCTGTAGTGCAGACATGCATAATTGTTTGTGGATAATATTAGCAAATATGTTTTCAGTTATTCCAAAATATTTTGTAATTAATAATTTCAATTAAATATGTTTAAATATGTTTAGACTAATATAATTACATGAATTATAACAAATCTAGTTGAATTTATAGGATCAATGGGAAAGTGCAGTGTGATTATTTAAAAGCTCCAATATGAAAGATAAGTAAAGATGAAGGGTCTTTACCAGAGAAACGTCTGCGGTGTTCTCAGGGTATCCCTCTCTCTCTTCTGTCTCTCTCTCTGTGTCTCTCTCTCTTCAGCAGTGGTGTTTGTGTGGCATTCTGCTGCTACCTGTTCATGTCCTGTGTCACATTTATACCTGTACTGATGGATGTGTGCACATGTGAGGGGACTGAACTATTTTAAACAGTTCCAAACCAGTTCTTCAGCGGACACTTTAAGCCTGTCATCACTTCAGCACTTTACTTCCTCATACCTTAAGAACAAATAGCAAAGTCATAACAGTAAGAGAATAGGAATGCAGGGTCATTCATAGCATGTTTCAGTAAGGACGTCTTTCTGATGAACAATCAGACATGCACAAAAGTTTAATAGCTTGTTTGTATTCATAACAATACATGCTAATAATGTCACATGACTAGTCTATTATAATGTCATCATCATTTAACATCTTGGTAGAGCACCAGAGTGATAATACAAGACATACAAGATAATACAAGTATTAGTCATTGTGATTGAGCGCTAGAGTGATTCACAGAATAGATCTGTCCTGTTGTCTTGGCAACAGCTTTAAACTCTGATCCAGCAGCAGATCACCCATATATGATTATCCAACAGCAGTGTGTGTGTGTGTGTGTGTGTGTGTGTGTGTGTGTCTTTGAAGTGATTATAATAATTAGTAGGGGATTAGTGGTTTTGAGAACAAGATTCCAGTAGAAATTACTATTTTAGGAACAGGAAGATTATGCTGGTCAGTCATACGGTCATTCAGCCAGTCAGTACATCTGTCAATCATTATGACCAGTCATCATAATCTGTTGGTCAGTAAGCTGGTCAGATATTCATTGTTTCAGTGGGTCACTCAGGACTGTTCAACTGGGGTAATATGGTGGGATTGTTGTCATTCCACAAAAGCTACAAGGTGTATCTGTATGTCTGGTATGGACGACTGTTATCAGAACACAGATAATATCTTTGAGAGGATTCTAAACTGGTTATCTGGCATTGAAGGGTGTGTATAAACTGGTTATCTGGTATTGAAGGGTGTGTATAAACTGGTTATCTGGCATTGAAGGGTGTGTATAAACTGGGTGTCTGGTATTGAAGGCTGTGTATAAACTGGTTATCTGGCATTGAAGGCTGTGTATAAACTGGGTGTCTGGTATTGAAGGCTGTGTATAAACTGGTTATCTGGCATTGAAGGGTGTGTATAAACTGGTTATCTGGTATTGAAGGCTGTGTATAAACTGGTTATCTGGTATTGAAGGCCGTGTATAAACTGGTTATCTGGCATTGAAGGGTGTGTATAAACTGGTTATCTGGTATTGAAGGCTGTGTATAAACTGGGTGTCTGGTATTGAAGGTTGTGTATAAACTGGTTATCTGGTATTGAAGGCCGTGTATAAACTGGTTATCTGGTATTGAAGGGTGTGTATAAACTGGTTATCTGGCATTGTATAAACTGGTTATCTGGCATTGAAGGGTGTGTATAAACTGGTTATCTGGCATTGAAGGGTGTGTATAAACTGGTTATCTGGTATTGAAGGGTGTGTATAAACTGGTTATCTGGTATTGAAGGCCGTGTATAAACTGGTTATCTGGCATTGAAGGGTGTGTATAAACTGGTTATCTGGTATTGAAGGGTGTGTATAAACTGGTTATCTGGTATTGAAGGGTGTGTATAAACTGGTTATCTGGCATTGAAGGGTGTGTATAAACTGGTTATCTGGCATTGAAGGGTGTGTATAAACTGGGTGTCTGGTATTGGTATTGAAGGGTGTGTATAAACTGGTTATCTGGTATTGAAGGCTGTGTATAAACTGGTTATCTGGTATTGAAGGCTGTGTATAAACTGGTTATCTGGCATTGAAGGGTGTGTATAAACTGGTTATTTGGTATTGAAGGGTGTGTATAAACTGGTTATCTGGCATTGAAGGGTGTGTATAAACTGGTTATCTGGCATTGAAGGGTGTGTATAAACTGGTTATCTGGTATAAACTGGTTAATCTGGTCTGGTATTGAATTGTATAAACTGGTTATCTGGTATTGAAGGGTGTGTATAAACTGGTTATCTGGCATTGTATAAACTGGTTATCTGGTATTGAAGGGTGTGTATAAACTGGTTATCTGGTATTGAAGGGTGTGTATAAACTGGTTATCTGGCATTGAAGGGTGTGTATAAACTGGTTATCTGGTATTGAAGGCTGTGTATAAACTGGTTATCTGGTATTGAAGGTTGTGTATAAACTGGTTATCTGGTATTGAAGGGTGTGTATAAACTGGTTATCTGGTATTGAAGGGTGTGTATAAACTGGTTATCTGGTATTGAAGGGTGTGTATAAACTGGTTATCTGGTATTGAAGGCTGTGTATAAACTGGTTATCTGGTATTGAAGGGTGTGTATAAACTGGTTATCTGGCATTGAAGGGTGTGTATAAACTGGTTATCTGGTATTGAAGGGTGTGTATAAACTGGGTGTCTGGTATTGAAGGGTGTGTATAAACTGGTTATCTGGTATTGAAGGCTGTGTATAAACTGGTTATCTGGTATTGAAGGGTGTGTATAAACTGGTTATCTGGTATTGAAGGCTGTGTATAAACTGGTTATCTGGTATTGAAGGGTGTGTATAAACTGGTTATCTGGTATTGAAGGGTGTAAACTGGTATAAACTGGTTATCTGGTATTGAAGGTTGTGTATAAACTGGGTGTCTGGTATTGAAGGGTGTGTATAAACTGGTATTGGTTATCTGTCTGGTATTGAAGGTTGTGTATAAACTGGTTCTTTGGTATCTGGGTGTCTGGTATTGAAGGTTGTGTATAAACTGGTTATCTGGTATTGAAGGGTGTGTATAAACTGGTTATCTGGTATTGAAGGCTGTGTATAGTGTATAAACTGGTTATCTGGTATTGAAGGGTGTGTATAAACTGGTTATCTGGTATTGAAGGCTGTGTATAAACTGGTTATCTGGTATTGAAGGCCGTGTATAAACTGGTTATCTGGTATTGAAGGCTGTGTATAAACTGGTTATCTGGCATTGAATTGAAGGCATTGAAGGGTGTGTATAAACTGGTTGTCTGGTATTGAAGGCCGTGTATAAACTGGTTATCTGGTATTGAAAGCTGTGTATAAACTGGTTATCTGGTATTGAAGGCCGTGTATAAACTGGTTATCTGGTATTGAAGGCCGTGTATAAACTGGTTATCTGGTATTGAAGGCTGTGTATAAACTGGTTATCTGGTATTGAAGGCTGTGTATAAACTGGTTATCTGGTATTGAAGGCTGTGTATAAACTGGTTATCTGGTATTGAAGGCTGTGTATAAACTGGTTATCTGGTATTGAAGGCTGTGTATAAACTGGTTATCTGGTATTGAAGGCTGTGTATAAACTGGTTATCTGGCATTGAAGGCCGTGTATAAAGTGGTTATCTGGTATTGAAGGCTGTGTATAAACTGGTTATCTGGTATTGAAGGCTGTGTATAAACTGGTTATCTGGTATTGAAGGCTGTGTACAAACTGGTTATCTGGTATTGAAGGGTGTGTATAAACTGGTTATCTGGTATTGAAGGCTGTGTATAAACTGGGTGTCTGGAGCTACACATGGTGCTACAGAAGCAACACAATGGCAGCTTAGTGTGTGTAAACTAAACCATGGCTCAGGGAGACCACAGCTCCTCTACACACTCTCTTTCTGTCACACACACACACGCACACCTATGGACCACCTCTCCTCTCTCTCTCTCTCTCTGTCACTCTCTGTCATGGCTAGTCTCTGTTTTTTTAGCTAACATTCAGGTATTTTCCCTATGTAAGTATTTCCACAGCATGTTCAGACTTGTGCAACCTGTTGACATACAGGTTGAAGTTTCTATGCTGCATTACTGGTATTTCGAGTTCCAGTTTCCAGGATCATTTGTTTATTAGTTTTACAATAACTATGCAATTCACATGTGTTACAAATTGACTTGTATCATATTAATAGATCCTGAGTTACTTTCAAAGTTCAGCTGTTTAGAGAGCATTACATAATGTTAATGTTTAGGTACTACAGTGGAGAATCGGTAGTGCATAGATTACCACCACCAGTGAGCTATAGAGTATTTACACCTCCCTTCACAATGACCACTGTCCTCCCAAAGCCCCTCCCCCTCCCAAAACCCCTCCCCAGTTAGGTCAAAAGTCAACCTTCCCCTCCTCACCAGACATTAGAAGACATTATAAAAACGATGTTTATAACTGGTTTATTTATTGATTTCTTGAATTTTATTTATTCTTTGTTTGAGAAATAATACACTACTACCTTTAAGAATTCTGCGTCATATGAATAAATACACAAATACACACATATATACACATGTATACGCACACAAATACACACATATATACACATGTATACACACACAAATACACACATATATACACATGTATACGCACACAAATACACACATATATACACATGTATACACACACAAATACACACATATATACACATGTATACGCACACAAATGCACACATATATACACATGTATACGCACACAAATACACACATATATACACATGTATACACACACAAATACACACATATATACACATGTATACGCACACAAATACACACATATATACACATGTATACGCACACAAATACACACATATATACACATGTATACACACACAAATACACACATATATACACATGTATACGCACACAAATACACACATATATACACATGTATATATCAAGCCGAGATGCCGTACTTAACCAGAACACACTAGATTTCAACTCTGTACATTCTGCTCAACCATTACAGCAGTACGTTCTTTCAGTGGGCAACTGGGCAGTACGCAGGGCAACTGGGCAGTACGCAGGGCAACTGGGCAGTACGCACACAACCTCAGACATACCACGTCCACCATTTTACCTGCGTCATATGACATATGACGTCACATGATCGTAGTTAAATGCTCCAGAGGTATCATGGGATAGGACAGTGTGCTGCAATCTCATACTTCACAATGGCTCCTAATTCAGTGAGCCATCTGGGTGCTTTTCACTTAATGTTTAATGCATATACAAATTACTATACAAATTACTTGTACTTCTGCTGCTATAATGTACAAATTTCGCTGAGGTGGAATCATTAAAGTCTTATCTCACTATGTATTCGGACACACTACCCTTTATCACATACTGCTTTTGCGTATTGAATAGGAGGGAAGTGGGGCATTTCAGACGGAGCCACACACACATATGTACACTTTACAACCACTTTGAAGTCCCTGGTTTGGTGGTGTCTCTGAAACATGCACTTATGGCCAAACCTCTTTGCATTCTCAAGTATTTCTTTTCTCTCAGCCACACACACATTCCCTCCACCTCTCCTTCCCGTCAACCTCTTAACCCCTCCCCACACTTGTTGCAAAACATCTTCCATCAAAATGACTGATGGCTGTCGCCCTCCTAACCCCTCCCCTTCTTAGAATTTCCCTTCTGACAAACTGATGATCACTGTAGGCCATTAAGACCATTTCCTGCTTTTTTTCCTTTAAACCAACGCTGGTACATGACAGGATGTAAGATTATTTTAGTTTAAAAATAGTGATCCAATTAAAGAAAATATTAGAATTCAATCTCATATTAATATACACACACACACGTACACGCACACACACACACACACACACACATACATACATACACACACACACACACACACACACACACAACCACTCTGAGCTCCCTGTCTCTCCAAGTGCCTTATACACATATACACATATTTGAAGATGGCATGAGACTCTGCAGTCCGAGCAGTAAGTGGAAGATCGTTCCACCATCTTGCAGCCAAGGCAGAGAATAGACTGGAGTTGAGTCTTCCATGAGACTTTAAGCGTGGAGTTTAGAGTCGAGCCACGCTTGAGGTTCAGAGTGCTCGTGGTACGGATCGGGCTTTCATGGACATCACGTAGGGAGGGGCTGGTCTATTTTTGGCTTTGTAGACGAGCATCAAGGTTTTATATCTGATGTGTGCTGCTGCTGGAAGCCAGTGAAGGAAGCACATCAGAGGAGTCACATGTGAGAACTTGGGAGATTGAAGACCAGTTGTAGAGACCAGAATTAGTTGTAGAGGTCTGTAGAGGAAGACCCACAAGTAGAGAGTTACAGTAGTCCATCAGTAGTCCAGTAGGCCAACATCATGATTTACATTGGCATCACAAGTGCATGTCTCAAAACAGTTAGTGCAACCAGAAAAACTCAATGAAATGCCTGCAGAAGCGCTCACCTCACTCACAATGTTTTTACCTCAAAAGCAAATTTTTATGTCAACCAAGTTGTCAGTGCCATCAGAATATCTAGTCTGCGCGTCATTGCTTATGAACAAGGCAGTCAAAATACTTAGTCATGTTGTCAGTGCAACAGTGCAGACTGTACGTATAAACTAGCTATGCTTTTGATTACAAGAACACTGCACATTCAGTCACTCGAAATGGAACGTGTAGCACACAAAATACAAACTTACACAACACAAAGTTACGCATGACTGCATGTTGGAGACTGACAGCAAGAACTTAGACTGGAATCAAATTTCTACATTTATGTTTTACTGTGTTGTTCACACTGAAATTTTTGACAAAAAAAATCAGATTGACTTTCAGGAAAAACAGAAACTGTTTGGCTGCTCTAACACGAAGGAGAAACTTCACAATTAGAAACTTTACACATTCAAAACAACCTGAGACAATAACTTGAGGAATTCTAGTGCTTCCTGTCCTACACATCCTGATACTGCCCTCTGTTGGTCACGTCTTCTTCAGAATTTATGTCAATGTGTATGAATGACTGTCGTTTTACTGTAACTTGGTACAATTGGGGAATGTCAGAAAAGACAGCACAGATAATACAAGAAGTGAATGAAGAAAGTAGCATATGTTCTGTGTTGCATAGCTGGTATTTCCAGTATCATTTGTAAACGATCATTACAGTAACTTGGCGTGGCGTGATTCCTCCTCCACCCTCTTCTGTGTCCAGCTGTCGTCTCTCTTCTGTCTCTTAATGTCGGCCCTCGCGTCAGCTCCATAACTGAGACGCCGCTGAACCTTCTAATTGCCTCCACATCTCTCGTCAGTGTTTCATTCAGCAGCATCGCAAGTCCAACGCTCCACACACACTCCCATCTCCTCACAACTGATGGCTTCACCTTCACCCGATACACTCCAATGTCTATGCAGTTGAACCTGAACCTTAGATTGTGTTAGAGAAAGCTACTTAATGTATGAATGAAGTATCTTTATTTTTTATTACTGCTTTTTCAGTAGTTATGTTAGCGCCACTAATTTGACAGTTGTGGGGTTTTGGTGTGTATGTGGTTTTTTAACTGAACATCCATCGTTTAATAATAACAAAAACACCTTGCCTCTATTTTCATGTCTACATGGCCATTTCAGCACTATCAAATGTGTACAGTACATAACCAAACAGTAAACAAGAACATAAAATGTCAAAATATTTATTGCATGATAATAACAGAACTATTTTTTACATTGTTCTTAAATGGAACATTTGCTGATAATACAATCCAAGAAGATCATTGTAAAACCATTCTGACATATTACAATCACACCACAACATTCATGTGCTTCTTTCACAAGTCAGTGTAATCTGCAATTATAATCCTGATCACTTTCTCATCCCAGATAATAATAAGAAATGTATTATACTGCAGAAAAATGTAAAAGCAAATATCAGATAATTAAATATTGTTGATTTCATCAGAAAGATTTGAGTACAAGTTTGGTAACTAGAGAGACACCAGTGGTGTGACGCTAGGTACGTTCTCTAAGAGCAGGCTGGACTGTAGTTCTGTGTCACTGTCCTGATACTGTAAAGTATCATTTCAGTTGTTAAGTCCCATAATCAAGAACTCCTGCTCCTTGCATCCTCATTCTGAGTGCTGAATGAAACTACTGATGAGCACACACTCCTGCTAAAGTTAAACGTAGCTGCCTGTGTCCAGCAGTGAACTCTGAGGTTCACCTGAGGCAGCACTGTGACTACTGAGCGCACTCCGGTAGTTGGGCTCAAGAAAACTACTCATAAGAGAACCTGGAGAACCTTGGAGAGCAGTGAGATGGTTCATCTTCTGCTTCTCTCAGTCCTGATGAACGGCCCCATGGAGATGGAGGAGGTGTCATGGAGGTCCACAGAACTCACAACTCTGTGTTGGTGTCCTGGGTGACAGTGCTACAAAAAAAAGTGCAAATATATTGTAACAAACAATACACTTGTTCTAAATTATAAGTGTCAGCTCCTTTCAAAGACCTTTTACACCACTTATATATACAGTATTATAAATCCAAGTGGTATATAAGATTCTCATTCTCATTTTAGCTTTGTCCTACAGCCATATACCTTTATATACTACTTTGAAAGATCAGAGACTTGGATGACAGAAACATCCATATACAGGAGCTCTGCACATGTGTTGAAACAAACTGCAGTGCCAGATTATAATGCAACTTCTGTTTATTTCTGAAATTCCAACATTTGTTGAATCTGATGATTATTGTTATTATCAGAAGCAGGAGTAGTAGTATTGTAGAAGCAGTAGTAGTAGTATTGTAGTAGTAGTAATGGTAGTTCTAGAACTACTAGTTAGTATTTTTAATTCTATAATGTGCTTTTCTTGCGTTTCTCTGACTTATTCTGTACTCTGCGTGGAACTGTGTGACTCACGGACAGATGTCAGAACTCACCGCTGCACAGGTGCTGCTCTGCTGAAGTAAGGTGAAGACTGCTGGTGAATCCTCCCCCAACAGGCCTGCAGGTTTTTGTCTCTGGAGCAGCTGTGTTTGTAGAGTACCTGTCTGTGAAGTAGGTGTCTGTAGAATAGATGTCTGTATAGTAGGTTTCTGTAGAGTTGCTTTTTGTGAAGTACTTGTCTTTGAAGTAGGTATCTGTAGAGTAGTTGTATTTGGAGTAAGTATCTGTAAAAGAGTCATTTTCTTTGGAGTAGGTGTCTGTAAAGTAGGAGACTGTAGAGTCATTTTCTTTGGAGTAGGTGTCTGTAAAGTAGGAGACTGTAGAGTCATTTTCTTTGGAGTAGGTGTCTGTAAAGTAGGAGACTGTAGAGTCATTTTCTTTGGAGTAGGTGTCTGTAAAGTAGGAGACTGTAGAGTCATTTTCTTTGGAGTAGGTGTCTGTAAAGTAGGAGTCTGTAGAGTCGTTTTCTTTGGAGTAGGTGTCTGTAAAGTAGGAGACTGTAGAGTCATTTTCTTTGGAGTAGGTGTCTGTAAAGTAGGAGACTGTAGAGTCGTTTTCTTTGGAGTAGGTGTCTGTAAAGTAGGAGACTGTAGAGTCATTTCCTTTGGAGTAGGTGTTTGTAAAGTAGGAGTCTGTAGAGTAGTTATGTGTGAAATTAATGCCTGTGGTAGAAATCTGTAGAGTGGATCTCTGAAGATTAAGTGTTTGTACAGTAGGTTTCTGTCGAGTAGTTGTCTGTGGAATAACTGTCCGTTTGAATATTTCTTTCTGGAATAGTTGGGACAGAATACTTCGTGTTATAGTTTTTGCCTGTGCAGTAGTTGTTTCTTGTGGACTAGTTGCCTGTGCAGTAGTAGTTGTCCATGTAGCAGTTGTATTTTGAGTAGTATTTGTGCTTTGAGTAGTTGTGGTCTGTGGAACAGTTGTTCTTTGTCTAGTAGATGTCTGTGGAGCAGTTGTTGTTAGTTTGAGTTGTCCTCTCTGGAGTAATTGGGACAGAGTACTTTGAGAAGTTTTTCTTTGACTAGTTGCCTGTGGAGTAGTAGTTGTCCATGTAGCAGTTGTATTTTGAGTGGTTTTTATACTTTTACTAGTAGATGTCTGTGGAACAGTTGTTAATTTGAGCAGTCTTCTCTGGAGTAGTTTGGACAGAGCACTTTGAGTAGTTGTCTGTGGAATAGTTGTATTTTGAATGGTTGTAGTATTTTGAGTAGTAGTTTTCTGTGGAGTAGTTGTATTCTGAGTAGTAGTTGTCTGTGGAGTAGTTGTATTCTGAGTAGTAGTTGTCTGTGGAGTTGTTGTATTCTGAGTAGTAGTTGTCTGTGGAGTAGTTGTATTCTGAGTAGTAGTTGTCTGTGGAGTTGTTGTATTCTGAGTAGTAGTTGTCTGTGGAGTAGTTGTATTCTGAGTAGTAGTTGTCTGTGGAGTTGTTGTATTCTGAGTAGTAGTTGTCTGTGGAGTTGTTGTATTCTGAGTAGTAGTTGTCTGTGGAGTAGTTGTAGTCTCTGGTGTAGTACCTAGTGAGGTTGTTGTCCTTGTGGTTGTAGCTTCAGAAATAATAATAAAAAATATATGGTTTAAAATAAAGTTTAGTTCTTTTATTTATTTATTTTATTTGATCACAATAATGAATTGTGCTTGCTCTGACTCTCATTGTGCCAATGCAGAGTGTTGATCTGGTGCAGTCTGATCTGGTGCAGTCTGATCTGGTGTAGTCTGATCTGGCACAGTCTGATCTGGTGCAGTCTGATCTGGCACAGTCTGATCTGGTGCAGTCTGATCTGGCACAGTCTGATCTGGTGCAGTCTGATCTGGCGCAGTCTGATCTGGTGCAGTCTGATCTGGCGCAGTCTGATCTGGTGCAGTCTGATCTGGTGCAGTCTGCCACTGCTGTGTCTGCCTTCAGGACAATCTTGTGGTCCAGAATTGTGCAATCTCTATGATAATTCTATGATGATTCAACCCAATGCTAGTTCAGCTGGTCATGTATTTGCCTAGGAATTCATCCAGATGTTAACATCAGAACTCACTACCTGCAGTGACAGCAGTTTTGTGTATAGTCAATTGTGCCTGAGGTTTTCCTATGCTTATACATTCAGTGCCAATACTTTATCAATAGCAATGAGCCATATATATATATATATATATATATATATATATATATATATATATAAGGAAAAAGCCTAACACCTGTATGAGTAACACTATTGATTTACTTTTCATTGCTTTTGTCTTGACAATAAGCTTAGTGTTAAAATTGTGTCTGCAAGGAATCTTTGACAACAGAATCAGACACGTGGTTGTGGCCACGCCCACTGACACCTGCTCCCTCCCAATCAGATGATTATTAACCACACCCCCCTGGGCCAAGTCCGCCTCCTTTGCTCCTCCCATATTTAAGGCGTACAGTACAGATACAGCGCTACGCATTCCTCCCATACTGATCCCAGCACGACACACCACAAATTGTATTTAAACTCATATTTGATTGGTAGATCTAAGAGACACTGCAGAAATACTTGTACAACCTGTCATGTGTATTTGATGTTTAAATAGAGAGAAATTCCATCATTATTTAGAAAAGGAAAATGTTAAATCAGGAACTTACAATTTATCATCAGCAGAAGAGCCATGCACAGTAGTACTAGAGACCTCATTGTGATGACCAAAATTTACCTGCAGGAATAAGGATTACAAACCAAAACAAACTGGTGAATATAAACTAATACATCATATTTAAAACCGTTCTCCAACTTAATAAAAGATAAGATGCATCTACTAAATTATCTACTGAATATCTACAGTACTAAATAACTATACTATAAGAGTAAGACACAATGTTCTGCAGGAATCCTTAATTACTGAACATTCTGCAGTACAGAAATGCATAATTGTTTGTGTCAGAAAATGTTTTTTTTATTTTATTTGTATTTATAATTTCTAATGAATTAATATAATATGAATTATTACAAATTTATAATGTAGTCGACAAAATTATATTAATTGTTACAAAGTGTGATTTAAAAGCTCCTTTGTGAAAGATGAGTAAAGATGAGTGGTCCTTACCAAAGAAGTGCCTGCAGTGTTCACTCTCTCTGTCTGTTCAGCAGTGCTGTCTGTCAGTCAATGTTGCTGTTTCAAGTGCCTTGTGTCGTATTTATAGCTGTACTGATCCACGTGAGGACTGACTTTAAAAGGGCTTTTAAAACAGGGCCCAAACCAGTTGTTCAGTGGACATTTCAGCAGTTTGCTTCCTCATACTATAAAAAAACAACTGGCCTACGATAAAAAAGAACAGGAAGACATAATTATTTATTGCATGTGACTAGAAGGAAGTGTTCATGTGCATCTCCCTCACGAGCATGTGCAGCAGGAGTGTGACCCTGTCTGATTGTGCTGCAGGAGTGTGACCCTGTCTGATTGTGCAGCAGAAGTGTGACCCTGTCTGATTGTGCTGCAGGAGTGTGACCCTGTCTGATTGTGCAGCAGGAGTGTGACCCTGTCTGATTGTGCAGCAGGAGTGTGACCCTGTCTGACTGTGCAGCAGGAGTCTGACCCTGTCTGATTGTGCAGCAGAAGTGTGACCCTGTCTGATTGTGCAGCAGGTGTGTGACCCTGTCTGATTGTGCAGCAGGAGTGTGACCCTGTCTGATTGTGCTGCAGGAGTGTGACCCTGTCTGACTGTGCAGCAGGAGTCTGACCCTGTCTGATTGTGCAGCAGAAGTGTGACCCTGTCTGATTGTGCAGCAGGTGTGTGACCCTGTCTGATTGTGCAGCAGGAGTGTGACCCTGTCTGATTGTCCAGCAGGAGTGTGACCCTGTCTGATTGTCAAGCAGGAGTCTGACCCTGTCTGATTGTGCAGCAGGAGTGTGACCCTGTCTGATTGTCCAGCAGGAGTCTGACCCTGTCTGATTGTGCAGCAGGAGTGTGACCCTGTCTGATTGTCCAGCAAGAGTCTGACCCTGTCTGATTATCCAGTATCGGATCAGCCCTACCTGCCCAACATCAGCCCTACCTGCCCAACATCAGCCCTACCTGCCCAGCATCAGCCCTACCTGCCCAACATCAGCCCTACCTGCCCAGCATCAGCCCTACCTGCCCAACATTAGCCCTACCTGCCCAACATCAGCCCTACCTGCCCAACATCAGCCCTACCTGCCCAACATCAGCCCTACCTGCCCAACAGAGGGGAAACGGGAACTAGAGGGTGTCAGTGTGACAGAAACAGAAAGTTTGTACTGTGCTTGTGTTGAAGTACTTATAATAATTAGTGGGGGATTTGGATATGGGGAGTAATTATAATAATTAGTGGGGGATTTGGATATGGGGAGTAATTATAGTAATTAATGGTGGATTATGGATATGGGGAGTAATTATAATAATTAGTGGGGGATTTGGATATGGGGAGTAATTATAGTAATTAATGGTGGATTAGGGATATGGGGAGTACTTATAATAATTAGTGGGGGATTTGGATATTGGGAGTAATTATAGTAATTAATGGTGGATTAGGGATATGGGGAGTACTTATAATAATTAGTGGGGGATTTGGATATGGGGAATAATTATAGTAATTAATGGTGGATTATGGATATGGGGAGTAATTATAATAATTAGTGGGGGATTTGGATATGGGGAGTAATTATAGTAATTAATGGTGGATTAGGGATATGGGGAGTACTTATAATAATTAGTGGGGGATTTGGATATGGGGAATAATTATAGTAATTAATGGTGGATTATGGATATGGGGAGTAATTATAATAATTAGTGGGGGATTTGGATATGGGGAGTAATTATAGTAATTAATGGTGGATTAGGGATATGGGGAGTAATTATAATAATTAGTGGGGGATTTGGATATGGGGAGTACTTATAATAATTAGTGGGGGATTTGGATATGGGGAGTAATTTGGGAGTAATGAGGAGTAAGACATGAGTAGTGCAGGTGAGAGCAATTCTGTGAGATATAAATATACTGAATATGAAAATCCTGGATTATTCAGGCGGTCAGTACGGTCATTCAGTATTTCGTTTGGTCAGTAAAATGGTCATATGTTCGGTTGGTCAGTTATGCTGTCATCCAGTCAGTCTTCCAGTCAGGACTGTCCTGTTGTGGTAGTGTGGCAGCATTGTTGTCATTCCACAAAAGCAAAGGTGTTGAGGAATCAATTATTATATAATCACTACCAGTAAGCAAGAGTCGTTCTTTACAGGAAGTCGTTGGACAGTTTCCTGTTAAAATGCCATTTTGGCCATGTGGAGCCTTATTTAGATGGGTTTTCACCTCACCAGGTTGGAAAACCACAATGACCTCAGCGCTGAAGCAGAGTCACGTTGCCAGTAACGTGGAGCGAATCCTCCCATTTTTGGTAGCAGTCCAGCAGAAACAAAATTCCATGAC
>JAGXOD010000102.1:90000-120000 GCA_020368025.1 Brachyhypopomus occidentalis
AAATCAGTTCACCACATCTCATGGTAGCGCTGGCAAATACCTGCCTGAGGGGTGGAAGCTCATGCCCTTTGGGGCACTCCACCCTCTGCAGAGCTGGGGTTAGAACGGGGCATTTCCCCTCCCTTCCACCGGGTGGTGTCTTCGCTTCGTCCTCTAAAGGGCCTCTGCCACATTTTATCCTGTCAACATGGACAGAAGGAACTGCTGCAGTGTCGTACCCCCGGAAAGTGGAAACCACCGGGAAACTAAAAAGAATATAGAAAAACAACTTGAATCTACCTTGAAAGTATGTGTTAAAACAGCTAATTTTAAGGCTTGTTTAAAAGCTCATTTAAAAGTCCTCAGAATGTACGTCAGATGACTGGCCTATATCTTTTTAACAGAGATGGGAGCTTTGCTCATGGCTGACTAGTTAGTCCTGTTTCTGCTGTTATCAGGTGTTAGATGATAGTGTGATTAAACAAGACCATGTTCATTTCACAAATGGGGCTTTGATCTTTTATGGACATGCCGCTGTAATGCCCCGTCCCTTTACAGGTGCAGTATTATCACAGGGATGACACTGTGGGGCACCGTCACATGAGCAATGTGGCTATTCATTGTCCGGTTGGCCAATCAGGTCATCCATGTATAAAGATGTTCTATCACATGTTCAGTCTCTCGCTGGCTGACCTTAGAGCGCCCCCATGTGGCTGACCTGTGATTAGCAAACCTTAAAGCATAACAAAACAACAATCTCACAACATCCAGAGATGGATCATTACTATTCTGACCAAGCAGACAGATACTGGTCAACTGTAAGTTGCTAATACGATAGGGATAGGAAATGTAATGCATTTAAGTAAAGTAGATTTATTTCACCGTAAAGCTACTTGTAGAATAGTAAAAGTATATACTATATAGTAAGTATATACCAGTTTGATTTTATGATGTACACATTTTATCCTGGTCATGCCATTACATCTCTTATAACACTCAGACTCGTCACTGTGGAGTTTGAATTCAAATATTGCATTTCGTATCATTTAATTGTTTTATGTTTATTTAATCATTTATGTGAAGGATTCTTGTACTAACACACGACTGTCACTCATCATTTATCATTGTTACCATTTTTCATTTTTTTTGTCTAGCGTTTTTGTGTCAGTGTTGTGTCACACCTGAGAACACCTGGGGCCTCATGTACAAAGACTTGCGTGGATTTCTTACTGAAACTTGGCGTACGGACAAATCCAGAAAATGGCGTACGCACAAAAAAATCCGGATGTATCAAACCGTGCTTACGCCGTAATCCACGCACGTTTCTTTTGTACATCCCAATCAACGTGGAATTTAGCGCACATGAGAGAGTGGCTGACTCCGCCTGTGACACGCCCCCTATAAATATGCAAATTCATGTAAATATGCCCTACACCGGAGGAGTTTCCTCTCGGATATATCACAAAGCATGTCAAAACGGGGAAAGAAGAGAAACTTCACCGAATGTGAAGTGGAGACGCTACTAAATGAAGTAGAGACGCGGAAAAAATGTTTGTTTGGCACGCTGTCCTCTGGCATTACGGCAAAGCGCAAAAAGGTCTGAGTGGGACAGCGAGTGTGAAGCTGTAAATGCTGTGGGGTCAGAACAGCGCACACTAGCAGAAATAAAAAAAAAATGGTCAGACATTAAGGTGGATGTAAAGCGGAGGCTGACTGCACATCGCCAGAGTGTGACCCAAACAGGCGGGGGGCAGGAGACATCCAACTCACTGCATTTGAGCAGAGAGTTGCCTGTATTATGGGTGACACGGCCATAACCGGCCATGATTTGTTGCCTTGCTTCTATGGCACCTGGGTTAGGCTGCGCGTTCATTTCTCCTGGCTCTGGGTCCGCTGGTTGCTCCACCACCTCCAACAATGGCATGCCGTACCTTAGCGCAACATTGTGCAGGACCCCACATGCCCTCACAATACTGCACACTTTCTCTGGCCGATACAGGAGCATTCCCCGGTCCTGTCCAGGCAGCGTCACCGGCTTTTCAGCTGCCCAATTGCCCTCTCCACGACTGACCGGGTGCGAGAATGGAGAGAATTGTATCTCCGCTCCCGGTCAGTCTGTGGATTGCAAAGGGGGTCATCAGCCACGTCTTGAGCGCGTAGCCGCGGTCTCCTAAGTAATTTAACAATTACCCATGTTTTAAATTAATTATTCTAAGCTGGCAATGTCAAATGCTTTAAATTTGTTGCTTACCAAGAAGCCACCCATCACGCACTCTGCCAGCTTGTAATGCCACTACATTAGTAAGGCACATTTTTGCATCACAGATTATTTGCACGTTTATGGAATGAAAGTGTTTTCTATTCACATAAGCAATTTCCTCCTCAGATGGTGCCTTTATAGCAATGTGTGTGCAGTCGATCGCTCCGATTACAATCGGGAAACCGGCTATCGCTGCAAATTGCGCTTTAATGTTTGCCTGGTCAACCGCATCATATGGGAACTTTATATACCTAGCTGACATGCATATGATCCCATCCAACACAGCTGGCATGGCACGGCTCAAAGATGACTGGGATATCCCCGACCGGTCTGCCAGTTCTCTTTGAAACGAGCCAGTTGCCAGGAAGCCGATGGTCAGCACCTGTAAAGTAACTGGCAATGCGCGACTCCTCGCCGTTTCTCTCTCCAAACTGGACCCAACTCAGCACAGAGTTTCAAGAGGACAGCTCTTGGAAATCTGAAACGGCTTATAAGCCAGTCATCATCATGGGCCAAAAAATCATAATGGTCACGGAAAACGCGCTCTCGGCGAATTCGGCCATTAGCAATAACCTCCAGTAATGCCAACGCTGCCATCTCCCAAGAACTCAAGCGCAACATTTCATGCATGTTTATATAATCTAGGCTAAGTGGAAACACGTTGAATAATTATTACAGTAAGGCAATGAAATTGTTTGATTAATTTACTGTTTAATGGTCTAATTTACTTAATTTTACCCAATAAGGGCTTACTACAATGTGTGCGTAAAATGATATCTTAATAGTTGTAATTTCAATGCATCACCTGTAAGTGTCGCATACGTACGAAAAACATACGTACGCCTGAAATGAAAGTGGCGTGGGGGTACGCACTTTCTCACGTTCAAGTCACATTTAGTACATCTGATCGTTTGCGTGAAACATTGCGTACGCAATGTTTTTGTACGTACGCACCTTTTGTACATGAGGCCCCTGAGCTCCAGGCCTGCATGCAGCACTTCCACACGTGACCTGTAGAGGGAGCAGCTTGCACCACGCACTTAGTCCCGCCCTAACTAACCTCCTGGCTACGAGTACTGGTCCGGATGTTTGTCTGCTGACGCGATCCCTTCCTCATTGGTGAAATACCAGTGTCGAATCTCGGATAAAGTTGCTTGTGTTAGCCGGCACGGGTGGGCACGGCTGTCGTGCTGAGACTGTCTACATGCCGCAGACCAGTGGTAGACAGGGAGGAGTCGCCCCTGTCTGAACGGGAACCTGCAGCGTAGGTGCATGGTAAGTGCTCGGCTCTCGGCTCATTAAATCTACTTTAAAAATACCCGAGTGTGTAAAAGACAAACTGTTGGTATGAGCTGCAGTGTGGAAATGAACTTCCTATGGGCTGAAGAATGAATTCTGTACCTGTAAATTCTATAAATTTGTGGAAAGCAGAGCTGTCATAGCTGAACTGATTATTCATGTTTGAACTGTTGAAGTATTTTCTAGTGAAAAGCCATGACAGGAGAATATGACATGTGGAACGGGGAGATGTTTGAAGAGGGAGACAAGGACGTCCTGTCCTCGTCCCCGGAGACGTGTGAGTGTCCAGTGCATAAACGCACCCCACACACACCGTGGCATACTGACGCACACCGTGGCGTACTGACGCACACCGTGGCGTACTGACACACACCGTGGCGTACTGACACACACTCACCGTGGCGTACTAACACACACTCACCGTGGCGTACTGACACACACACACCGTGGCGTACTGACACACACACACCGTGGCGTACTGACACACACCGTGGCGTACTGACACACACTGTGGCGTACTGACACACACCGTGGCGTACTGACTTTTTGCCTTGTTCTACATGTGAACAAACGCCTGTAGAACTGTATGATTTTCCTTTTTCCATCTTTCTTGTTTCCCTTTTTTAAATCTTATGGTGACTTGCGCTAACATATGCCTCATTATTGGTGGCAAAGGGTCTACTGAAACTTAAACAGATGTGTAGTTAACATTCCAGACAGCATTCCAAAGCTCTTAGATGTCAAGCAGATATGAAATACGTCAACGCGCACAGCGGCTGCAGAATGCAAGCTGGCCTTGATGGAAAATCGATAGTATTTTTTTGTTTTTCCTCAGCGATCAAGCTTGATAGTGAAATTTATGAAAATGTGAAAGAACTTTCCGGTTCGGTGAGATCGCCGTCCTCACAAGGTAGGCTAAGCTACTGTGTCTGATTAACCAGTACAACTCAAATGACGAGCATTTCACTGTAGTGAGCTCAGACCTTCACGTATATGAATATTTGAGGCCTGCTTAATTAATCTGCAGTTGTCAGAAGCAGATGAAAGCTTGCACTAGTGAGGTAGCCCTCACTTTAAGCCCTCTGATACACCAGTCATGCTCAGTGTCTCAGTATCTAATAAGTGCATTATTATCATGAACCGCTTCACACTGTCTGCCCTGCTTGCTTAGACTGTTAGCCACGTTAGCAACTTTTACACTGTGTTTCAAACTCAACCGGCGGGGCTCATGTTTTGGTTGGCGTTGCGTCGTAGGGCAGATGGACGAGGTGGAGCAGTGGCGCCTCATGCTGCTGGGTCGTCGAGGGTCGGGGAAGAGCTCCACCGGCAACACCATCCTGGGCCGCCACACCTTCAACACAGACATGCAGCTGGCGCGGGTCACGCGGCGGTGCGAGAGGGCGGAGGCCAGCGTGCAGGGCCGCACAGTGGCCGTCATCGACACGCCGGGCCTCAACAAGACCAAGCACATGGAGAAGGAGGTGGTGCGGGACATCCTGAAGTCCGTGTTGCTGTGTAAGCCGGGGCCACACGCCTTCCTGCTCGTGCTACCCATTGGGAACCTCACCAGCGAGGACAAGGACATGCGCAAGCTGATCGAAAGCATGTTTGGGAAGAGCGTGTGGGAGTACACGATCATCCTCTTCACGCACGGGGACCGCCTGGAAGGGAAGACGCCCAACGACATCATCGCCGGCTCCGACAAGGCGCTGCGCGAGTTCATCCGCCAGTGCAGCGGGGGGTTCGTGTTCTTTGACAACAAGAACACGGAGGACCACGAGCAGGTGCTGAGACTCCTGGAGAAGATCGAGACTTTGGTGGCCGTCAACGGCAGGAGCTGCTACACCACAGCACTGTATCCGCACTCTGAGAGGAAGGTGCGGGAGAGGCAGGAGAGGATTCTGGGAGAGAGGCAGGGCGAGATCCTGAGGAAGGAGCGAGAGCTGGCGTCAATTTATGAGGACAGAGAGGAGCTGGAGAGGCAGAAACAGGAGCTGTGGAGAGAGGAAGAGGAGGAAGCAAGGAAGCTTGCGGAGACCTCCGATAAACGCAGGATTTCCATTAATGTAATGAAGATTCACTCCTCTAGCACAAATAAACTAAGTACAGTTGCCAAATGATTTAACTCAAAGGCACAACTCAGGTAAGCTAGCTATGACCTCTGACCTCAGGCCCCATTCTCTCTGTTCTCTAGTTTGTGTGGTGATCTTCTAGTGATCTTCCACCTTTGTACAATCCACGTCCCGACCAAGTTCTGTCCTGTGCAGTAAACAATCAGTGAACAGATGCGTTGTGCAAATGTGTATTTACCAACACAAACAACATATTACTGTGGCTTTCTTTAAAAATTATTTTGTTTTGACATGCATCTTGTAATTCAACACCAGATTACCAACCATGCTCAAATTTAGAGCCCACATATGAATAGCATATCAATTTTCCTTTCCCATGATGAGTTGTGTGAAATGTGATCCTTCTGTTTGTCTGACTTACACTCTCTAATCTTAACTACACTCTAATCTTGTTATTCCTCTGAGACTTTTGAAGAAATGTGATCAGTAATATGATTTGAATATAATAGTGATCAGTGCGGATACACTGGAAACACAACGCTTTTGTTTACTGGATTTATTATGATGATGACAACCTCATACTATCATCTCATAGGTCAGTATAAAGACGTGTTAAGCCTGGTTTTGAGGAATGTGAGTGGCCGTACTCTGTTGTAAGTGTTTAAGCCATGTGGCTTAATCACATTCACCTGGCCAGAGTAACCTGTATTATATTCTTTCCTTGTCAGCATTATAAGACTTACTGGTTATTTTCTGTTGTTCATGTTACTTTCAACAAACCAATCTGTCCCTTGTGCCACTTGTTTGTCGATATGTACGGAGACCAATTAATGAAAAAAGACAATCATTCAACACTGCACATCCAGCGCGAGCATCGTTCATTGCTGTCACCAGTTTACCACAAAAAAAAAACCCTCATAGTTCAACAAAGGCACAACGTTTTTGCAGTTTTCCCTATTTTTATTTTCAGAATTATGTCCTTCCAGTGGAGACCACAAGAGGGAGCTCGATGAAACTGCATAGTCGGCAGAATGTTCACTAACCCGTAAGGAAGAGTAGCGTGCAGCCCGGCGGAAAACCTCGCGTGGAACAGAACCTTCTGTAATCATATGCTGATAAAACGCGAGGAGTCAAGTTTTTGGTTCAAGCTATGAGCACTTTTAAATGCTCAGGTAGGCTTGCAGAAGTGATAGAGACATTCGCCAATGTAGGGGTGCTGAATACAATTATAATGCTGCGTTGTTTTTTTAATAAAACTGCACGTGTATTTGATAATGTAATTTCGTTGTCATGTAATTTCTGTTTATCTAAACAAGCAGAACTACAATTACAACTGGTGAAAAAGTATTTCATCAAATATTTGAGCTTTTTCATGACTCATAGTTAAAGTTTAAAATGCAGCTGGTGACGATATGAATCCGTGCGTCACCGTGACTGATCAGATGAGCTGCAGTTTACCGCACGCGGCTGTGTAGGGGCAGAACTTTAGGGTCGCACGTACATGTGGCAACAATCTGAAATATTTACTGAGATGATCAACACGTTCAGTGGCTTCACTTTTAAATATCCGGGCAAATTAACAAATTAAGTTAACAAAAAAAAGTTGAAGATACCAGAAACTCCCGCACGAACTTCCACTCACACAAATGATACAAATACGTCATATTCTTATGGTCTGAGCATAAGATTTTTTGTAGGATCCAACACAAGTGGGATCTTCTTGTATGCGTTCGTAATCAGGGCAGCGGCTGGTACATGGAGATCACAGAATTACGCAGGAACATTGGGCTTTGAGTGGCGTTTTGAATATTTGCGCAATCAGCCTGCTGAACTCAAATACAGCCTGTTTCCATTGGCTACACTCAACCTAGACGCGTCTACGTCAGAACAAGTCGACTGGAAACCTGTAGGAAGCTACAGGCGAACCGAAAACGGAAGCTGAACGGTTACCGGACGCGTTTCACGATTGTGGTTTAAAACGGTGAAGGGGGCGCGCGACGCTTCTTTTCTGCTAAAATGGGTCTCGAGAATTTTAACCTCGCGGATGTTTTTTCATACGAAAGTCTTGTGCACGCTGTGGCGGGAGCTATGGTAAGCAGTAGAGACCAGAAAGGTGTCAGCACGGCGCGTTAAATTCGAGTAACATTAAAAACTTTCGCCTTGTCCGTCGTTGAAAGGCTGTGCGTGAGATGGACTGTGTATATCACGTGATATAGGCTGTGTATTTTTGTCATATGTATCGAGATGACACACGGTAAATTTATAAATACTATGGTGTGTTGAGTCAGAACTGTCTTACATACAACTGTGTGTGTGTGTAGGGCAGTGTGACAGCGATGACCGTTTTTTTCCCCCTGGACACCGCTAGGCTTCGCCTGCAAGGTACTCGATTAGACGTGTGCCCTTTTTTTTTTACTACAAAAGTAAAGCTATACGGTCAGAGCCTAGAGCTCTAGATGCTAGCATAAGTGATGTCTGCCTCTGTGCTGGGTCTCACGTCTGTCTGTGCTGTTTAGCCTGTGCTGGGTCTCACGTCTGTCTGTGCTGTTTAGCATGTGCTGGGTCTCACGTCTGTCTATGTGCTGGGTCTCATGTCTGTCTGTGTGCTGTTTAGCCTGTGCTGGGGCTCACATCTGTCTGTGTGCTGTTTAGCCTGTGCTGGGGCTCACGTCTGTCTGTGTGCTGTTTAGCCTGTGCTGGGGCTCACATCTGTCTGTGTGCTGTTTAGCCTGTGCTGGGTCTCACGTCTGTCTGTGGTGTTTAGCCTGTGCTGGGTCTCACGTCTGTCTGTGTGCTGTTTAGCCTGTGCTGGGTCTCACATCTGTCTGTGTGCTGTTTAGCCTGTGCTGGGGCTCACATCTGTCTGTGTGCTGTTTAGCCTGTGCTGGGTCTCACGTCTGTCTGTGTGCTGTTTAGCCTGTGCTGGGTCTCACGTCTGTCTGTGTGCTGTTTAGCCTGTGCTGGGTCTCACGTCTGTCTGTGTGCTGTTTAGCCTGTGCTGGGTCTCACGTCTGTCTGTGTGCTGTTTAGCCTGTGCTGGGGCTCACGTCTGTCTGTGTGCTGTTTAGCCTGTGCTGGGGCTCACGTCTGTCTGTGTGCTGTTTAGCCTGTGCTGGGGCTCACGTCTGTCGGTGTGCTGTTTAGCCTGTGCTGGGGCTCACGTCTGTCGGTGTGCTGTTTAGCCTGTGCTGGGGCTCACGTCTGTCTGTGTGCTGTTTAGCCTGTGCTGGGTCTCACGTCTGTCTGTGCTGTTTAGCCTGTGCTGGGGCTCACGTCTGTCTGTGTGCTGTTTAGCCTGTGCTGGGTCTCACGTCTGTCTGTGCTGTTTAGCCTGTGCTGGGGCTCACGTCTGTCTGTGTGCTGTTTAGCCTGTGCTGGGTCTCACGTCTGTCTGTGCTGTTTTGCAGTGGATGACCAGCGGAGAGCGAAGTCCACACCAGCCATTCTGGCTGAGATCATGCAGGAGGAAGGCCTGTAAGACCCTCCACAGTCTCTGTCTCACACACACACACACACACACAAATCATGGCTCCAACACTGGTGCAGTCTGGAGAGAGGAAGGCTTACACACACACACACACACACATACTCTTACTCTTGTTCTTATAGTCTTAACACATGGTACAGTATCAGACCTTTGTCTTTGCTTTAGTATTTCACTTTATTCATGTGACTGCAATTTCATTTAATCTTGAATAATCTCTCTCCATCTCTCTCTCTCTCCCTCCCTCCCTCCCTCCCTTAGGTTAGCTCCCTACAGGGGCTGGTTTCCTGTAATCTGCAGTCTGTGCTGCTCCAACTTTGTCTACTTCTACTGCTTCCACAGCGTGAAGGCCGCCTGGCTGCAGGGTCAGAGGTCAACACCAGGCAAAGACTTAATCATTGGAATCGTAGCAGGTACGCTCTCACAGACAGTGATGAAGTTCACATACAATGCGCACATTTTGGTATTGTATGTAATATCTAAATTATAGCTAAGTATTGAAGACAAGCCATATTTATTTAGAGTGATGTATGTTATATATATTTATTTATATATAATGTATATGATATATATATATATATATATATATATATGATCTTTTTCCTGGACATCATCACTAATGGTAAGTGCAGGCAGGAGTCCAGCGACAGCAGCTTGCCACCTGGTGGCCACTGCAGGTGTTGCATGGCTTGGTCTTGCAGAGTGCTGAAGGTACTTCACTGCAGACGGGGGCTGCACGTGGGACAGTTCTGCCAGCTGTTCTATTTGCAGCAGAGCGTCTGCTCAGCCTGGGGTCTTTCCCCTAGTGTAGGTTCCCCCAGGTGAGATCACTCCTGCCCCCTAGTGGAAGATCCCTGCTCAGTGAATCAAACCCTCATGGATTAACCAATCCCCCTGAAGTGTAAGATTCAGTGTGGGCTGGTGTTCACTCTGTGCACACGTGTGTGTGTGTGTGTGTGTGTGTGTGTGTGTGTGTGTGTGAGAGCAGGTGTCATTAATGTTCTTGTGACAACGCCGCTGTGGGTGGTCAATACCAGACTCAAACTGCAGGGGGCAACGTTCAGAAACGCAGACATACAACCCACACACTACTGCGGAATCTGCGGTAAGAACAGTGCGTATGTGTATCTCCTGTCCTGGACAGCTGGCTCAGGTTGCTTCCTGCAGGGTGTCTGTGTTCTGTGTTCACACACTGACTCATGCAGTCAGTAGTCGTGGACACACCTAACCCAGTGTTGTTGTTTGAATAATCCCTCTCACACACACCCAGATGCCTTGGTGCAGATTGTGCGCGAGGAGGGAGTGGGAGCTCTGTGGAGCGGCACGTGGCCATCTCTGCTGCTGGTGCTGAATCCTGGTGTCCAGTTCATGATCTACGAAGCTTTGAAGAGGCAGCTGAGGAGAGAGAAGCTGCGTGAGGTGATTACGAACGAATCCGCTCCACCTTTAATGAACCCCACCCGCTCCACCTCTAACGAACCCCACCCACTCCACCTCTAACGAACCCCACTGCGCTCCACCTCTAACAAACCCCACCCGCTCCACCTCTAACGAACCCCACTGCGCTCCACCTTTAACGAACCCCACCCGCTCCACCTTTAACGAACCTCACTGCGCTCCACCTTTAACGAACCCCACCCGCTCCACCTTTAACGAACCCCACTGCACTCCACCTCTAACAAACCCCACTGCGCTCCACCTTTAACGAACCCCACTGCGCTCCACCTTTAACGAACCCCACTGCGCTCCACCTTTAATGAACCCCACCCGCTCCACCTTTAACGAACCCCACTGCGCTCCACCTTTAATGAACCCCACACGCTCCACCTTTAACGAACCCCACCGCGCACCCAGCATGGCTATGCTGGTGGTGTAGACCGTGTGCCCCATACATCTCCCACTCCATCGTCCTTCTCTGTGTGCAGTTGTCCTCTGCGGAGGCGTTCCTGATTGGAGCTGTTGCCAAGGCAGTAGCTACCACGGTAACCTACCCCCTGCAGACAGTTCAGTCCATCCTACGGGTGAGATGCTGACATTTATACAGTTACAGAACAAGATTTGTGTTCGTTTTGAAGTAATGGTTTGAATTATGTGTAACATGTCTCAAGGTTTGTGTTTTAAAAGTGTGTGTGTGCGTGCGTGCGTGTGTGTGTGTGTGTGTGCACGCATGGTCAGTTTGGTCAACACAGGCAGCCAACAGAGCAACAATCTAAACTACTGAACAGCCTGAGGAGAGTTACAAACCTTCTAGTTAACAGAGTCCGGTAAACACACACACGCCCCACACACACACAGACTAAACACACACACACCCCACACACACACAGACAGACTTAAGGGTCTGTCGTTGTTGCTGTGTTGCAGGAGGTCTGGTATACGGGGGCTGTTTAAGGGTCTGGAGGCGAAGCTCCTGCAGACGGTCCTCACCGCTGCCCTGATGTTCCTGCTCTATGAGAGGATCACTGCTGCCACCTTCAGGGCCATGGGGGTCCTGCGGCCTGCCACCTCCCGCTGATCAGGTGATTCAGGCCTTGGGGGCTGCTTGGCTTTAATGTGGACGAATCAAGCTGTGTATTTGTTTTTCTCCTGCCTCAGCTCAGGTGGCTTCAACTGCAGTTTGTCCCTGTGCCACATGGGGGCAGCAGAGAGAGCTGGCGCTCGTGCCGTCACCACGGTTCATCCTTACCACATGCTCCATGTTTGGACCAGACAAATGCTGCATGCATCCCAACCTGGTCTCACTGTCACCTCCTCTAAACAACACTAATTCAGTGTTTATTTCGATTCCGATCACTTGAAACTGATCCACACTGAGCTGAAACTGCACAAGTTGTATTTCGTTTTCTTGGTCAATCACAGCGACTCGTTTATTTGGAAAATAAATGATGATTAATTTCATTATTGGTAACTGTGTCTACAAGATGCAGTTAGTCACAGGAGAGGCAACCATAGTCAAGCCCAGGCCTGCCTGATAGAAAAGAGACTCTATCTCTCGGTTGCAGTACTGACACCTAGTGGGCTTGATGTTCTAAATCTAATTTAAAAATGACGGCCTCTCTGATCCACTCTGTGGAAACTGGTTCATTTGGGGACTTCAAAGCAGTTTGATTCACTTCATGTGCACTGCCCTTTAAAGAAAAAAAAACTTGCTTAATAATAAAGCAGTAGACAAGATTTGTAAATAGGTGACATCAGGATCTATCGCAGATCTATCAGATCAAGAGTATATGGAATGTTTTGCAGTAAAGGACCTTCTCAGAAACACTGCACCACTGTAAGTCCTTCAGAAGCAATGGTGATCAGAAGCAATGGTTATCAGAGGTAATGATCAGAAGTAGCCTGTGTGTTGTAATCAGATTACATTATTATAGTAACCCAGTTTACTGGCTTAGGTTACATTATTGGTAATCTGTAACAAAATATTGTAAAGTAACACCCACAGGTGTGGCATATTTTACACAACATGACTCGCTGTACAGTGCAGATACAAAAATGTTTGAAACAACACTGTGAAATGGATGTTTTGTATGTTTTGTCATCAAAAGCAACTAGAATAATTGTATACGTTGTTGATACAATACAACTGTTCTATACAACTTTATGATGCTTAGACTTTGACTGTTAAAGACTTTACTATTAAAGTCCCATGCCAAATGACCTGTTCCTTGATCGGAGACTTCGCCCAAGTGTGAAAATAAATCTGTCGTATGCAACTGATGTACTTATTTGAAAGTTTTCATAAAAATAAATAGCCAATTATACTGGCATGGAAAAATCCCAGTAGGTGGGAAAGGATTTGTTAAAATATGTATTTTCTCTTTTCTTCTTGTGTCCATTCTATTACCACACTGGAAAGTTCCAAGTCCTCTAAACCGCGCGTCTCGTACAGATGGCGTTACGTCACATGCTACCCACGGCTCCCGTCTCATCTCTCGATTACGCTGCGGGTAAAAACAAACATTAGTCATGTCATGGCATAACTAAATACAACTGTTCCGCATAACGACAACGTTTTCTACACAAAACAACTGTTCGACAGTGCGCGAAGTCGGCTTAAGCGGTCGGTTTTCCGGTTAAAACACGGTAACCGGAATCGCACTGTAATGAGTGGCCGTGGAGCGCCGGAGCGCGTGAATAGGTACGCACTTCGTACGTCTCAAAATCTCCCGAAGTATTTGCCACGCGCTTGGCGCAAGGGCCCGTCTAACGCACGAGAGGTGGCCGTTGCTGAATGTGTGTCATGTTTTCTAGGCATAGCCCAACTTTGTGATCTTGGATTTGACAGTTGAGCTGAGCTCACGAGGTAGATATGATGGATAATAAGACAGGTGTGTGGGGTTGGCGCTCTCCGGTTCGTTTGCTTGCGCTCGTGACGTTAGGAGCCGTCTGAACTGTATGACATGAAAAGCACCGGATCAAAATGACACAGACACCGCGGGTAACATCTGGTCACGGTAAGCAAACCGTCTGCCTATAGGTGCTGTCGGCGCCTTATGTAACGTACGGCACATCTGGGCGTTTTCCGAAGTAGTGCCGACTTCTAAAGCGTTACGCTGGCTGATAATCAAAACTGGAAATAACTTCGGGATGGTGTCTGCACCATGCAGACCGGTTGCTTCGGATAAAGGAATGTGATTCGGAACCAAATCTCCCCGTAAGTTAAATGAGACTTGATGGCAGGCTTTCTAGCGCAGAACAGTACTGATGTGTACAGTGTTGACTCGGTTCTGTAGTACTACTGTGACTCCGTACCTGATCCAGGCAGCAGTGCAGAACTTGGACGGCTGGTTTAAAGATTTTTTTTTATTGTAACCGTGTTTGTTAGGCATCAACTAGTTATTTGTGTGTTTGATTATTGTAAAAGCTTTAATGTGGAAGCTTTATAATCCAGGACTGAACATAAGTGGTGATGAGAGAGAAACACTGTGTGCTTTGATTTTGTGTGACAGTTTGGTGCGATGGCAGCACTGAGAATTAATGTTAAATGAACACTGTGTGTGTGTGTGTGTGTATGTGTGTGTGAGAGAGAGAGAGAGGAAACAAAACGGGTCAGAGAAGATTAATCAGATTGAATGAAGTGGGGCAAATAATATTTAAACAATCTGTAGTATCTGAAGAATGATAGACTGTGGACCTGAATAAAAATATAATTTACTCCCTACCCATCTGTCTCTCTCTCTCTATCTCCCTCTCTGTCTCTCTCCCTCTCCATCTCTCTCTCTCTCTCTGTTTAGAGTAGATCTGGGCTATGCTGTGTTTGGCATGGGAATACTACAACAGCTTAATAATTAGGGGTAAAATAGGGTAAGTGACCATAAATCCCATGCCTCATGACAGGTGTGTGTCTGTGTGTGTGTGTTTGTGTGGGCATATGCGTGTGAGAGTTTGCGTGCGTGCGTGTGTGTAGCTCTAGCAGAATCACACATTAGTGTTCCCAGCCTACATGTGAGGGTTGTTTGTACTGTTTATTTCTGTATAATCTCACCACAACGTCCTCGTCGTGCATATACCCCTGCACACGCACGTCAGAAAAACAGACCTGGCTGTCAGCAGAGGTCAGAATATTCACATCCTGTTCAGTTTCACTCCGCACATTTGTGTAGCTCAACAGATTACCGTGCATTAATTAACAGATTTAACTATCTAAATCTTCCTATTGGTCAGATAGCCTGTCAGTCACTCATCTCCATGGTGACAAAGCAGCACACAGGCATTTCCATGGGAACCTACCAGTGATTTCTTAAGCAGTTTTCATTTTGTTATCTTTGGCGTTATCCCAGTGTGAAAGCCACGAGCACACCGACGCACTGGGCTCACGCCGAGGCTCTTTGTGTTTGAGTGTGAGTGAATGTGCGAGTGAGCGTGTGTTTGAGTGATAGTGTGTGTTTAAGTGAGTTTTCAGATTAAGTTTTCAGGTTTTATCATTTATCACCTGCTTTCTCTTTAACACTTATTAAAACCTAATACAGAATTTTACTAAATTTGCCAAAAAAAACAGATGCTTTCTGTATAGCTAAGCATTTCTAATCTTTCTCTCTCTCTCTCTCTCTCTCTCTCTCTCTCTCTCTCTCTCTCTCTCTCTCTCTCTCTGTCTCTGTCTTTCTCAGGCCTGTCATGTGACATCTCTCTGTAACCTTGGCAACCATGGAAGGCCTGCAGGAAGCTTGCTCAACCTCCAGTGATGCTGTATCTGTAGCTGGGGCTTCAGGCTCTGCACCCAGCTCTCAGAATGAAGCGGTGACCAATGGCGTACGAGTGCCGTCGCTTCAGCCCGCCCCCAGCCTTCTGCTGCCCATTGAGGAGCGGAAAAATGGTGAGGGCTTCAGTGAAGGCCACACTGCTCCTCTTGTACTGCCCTCAGGCCTGGTTCTTCTGGTTAACTGGTTCTTCTGGTTAACTGGTTCTTCCTCAGGCCTGGTTATTACTGGTACTTTTGGTTAACTCATTCTTCTTGATTCTTGGTTCTTCTGCGCTAAGCCGTGTCTTAACTGTCAGTCAAGAAAAGTACAGCATTCTGACTATAGATTTGGGAGTTTGGGCATACTGCTACAACTTTACTGAATATTGTGCATGTAGGGGGTTTGAGAACATGTAACAGCTGCAGCTGTATTCCACAAAAACACATTCACTTTCCTACACAAGTTACTTACACAAGTTTACTATGAAGTTTTGCCTCTTGGGGTCCATATTAGCCAAGTTGTGTAGAATTCATGACCTGATGTCAGATTTCACATACACAGCTACAGCAGTACTGGACACCCACCCACCCCACACACACCCACCTCTCACACACCCACACCCCACACACACCCACCCCACACACACCCACCTCTCACACACCCACACCCCACACACACCCAGCAGCTAAAGTGCATGATAGGTTCCTGTGATAAGTTTCAACGACAAATTCCGCTCATGAGTTCCTGTGATGAGTTCCTGTGATTTTGTGTGTGCGTCTGTGTTGTGTGCTGTGTTGTTTGCGGAGCTGTGTGTGTTGTGTGATAGTGTGTTTCACTGTTGTCTGCTGCAGAAGGTGTGTGTTATCATAGCAGGAACAGGCTAAGTGGAGAGTCTGAGGAGCGAGGGGAGACAGGGGGAATGTGTCTTTCAGAATAAGCTTACAGGGAAGAATCTCATGTGCCTGCTGGTTTAAGAGTGTGTGTGTGTCATACACAGTTCACCCCTCTAACCTCTGACCTTTGACTTTTATTTCAAATATGAAATAAATAGGTAAAAGGTTTTTACTGTATTCTTGTGATCAGAGATAGATTATAGATGGATGTGTTAATACATCTTTATTTTAATGCATCTTATTTTTAGCCTATGTAAATATTTACACATTTTGATATTGTGTGTGTGTGTGTGTGTGTGTGTGTGTGTGTGTGTGTGTGTGTGTGTGTGTGTGTGTGTGTGTGTGTGTGTGTGTGTGTGTGTGTGTGTGTGTGTGTGTGTGTGTGTGTGTGTGTGTGTGTGTGTGTGTGTGTGTGTGTGTGAATGTGTGTGTGGAAAAATACTGTACAAGGACTTATTAATTTAGATGGTGCAGATTAAGTTCTATATGAAGGTGGATTCTATGCATAATGAGAGGATGACAAGAAGGTAATACACACACACACATCTGTCTGTGCTCATATGCATACTTGGATTAATGTGTTATGGGGTAATTGTGTGTGTGTGTGGTTTACACTATCTGTATGAAAGATCATTTCTCACTGTTTTAAATTAAGCAGTTTGTCATGCAACATATAGACACGACCAAAGACACTGTGAAACACATGCTCATATATATACAGCACACACACACACACACACACACACGGTGTTATTCTGGCTAAGACTGAGAGAGAGCTGAGTGCTACAGATCTGTGATAGACCTGACCACAGACACACACACACACACACACACACACACACACACACGGTGTTATTCTGGCTAAGACTGAGAGAGAGCTGAGTGCTACAGATCTGTGATAGACCTGACCACAGACACACACACACACACACACACACACTCGCTCCCTCCTCTCCTCCCTCTCCCTGAGTTCTCTCTCCTGCTCACAGTGTAGTAGTTCAGGTCCACTGTACTCAGGCTCTTCGTGTTTAGGAGACTCTTCTAGATCTCCAACGCTCTTGTTTTGGGTCCTGTTCCTGACTGCTTCCTCCTCCTCCGAGAGTCCTTCCAGGACGTGTGTATGGGAGCGTCCTCACCGCTGTGCCCGGCCCCGCACTGCTGCACTTTCTCCCTCTGCTCCAGGACTGCTCACTTTTTCAGGACTTTTCAGGACGTTTTGTCTTTCTAGACATTTCCATAACTTGTGTTTTTGAGCTCATAATTTTTTCTGTTTTCCTTTGGTCTGGTCTATCAGCAGACACACACCACTGCTTTCTTTAGGTTGCTTTTAGTTCTATTTTACTTGTCACCATGCTGGACACGAGCCCATGCCTGCACATCGACCCCGCCCCTTTTGGGCCTCAGCCAATGAGCAGCAGCATAGAGAAACAAGGAACGCAATTGGACCTGGAGAGGCGGGCTTGCCCCAGTGTTAGGGAAGGTAGGAAGGTCTCACACACACCAGCACAGAAAACATCTAATGTTACTGGTTTGGGGTCATTTACAGATTTACATTTTAAACAGGATGTGACAACATAGTGTGCATGTTAATTTAAACTGTTAAACCCTACACACACACACACACACACACACACGCACATACACACACACACTCACACACACACACGCACACACACACAGTCCACCAGTATGTGTGTGTGTGTGTGTGTGTGAACTTTAGCATCTCCCGATTTTGTGGTTTGTGTGTGAGAACTCTAGCGTCTCCTGTCCTCTTATTGTGTGAGTGTGTGTGTGTGAGTGAACTCCAGTGTCTCTGTCCTCTTATTGTGTGTGTGTGTGTGTGTGTGTGAGTGAACTCCAGTGTCTGTCCTCTTATTGTGTGTGTGTGTGTGTGTGTGTGTGTGAGTGAACTCCAGTGTCTGTCCTCTTATTGTGTGTGTGTGTGTGTGTGTGAGTGAACTCCAGTGTCTGTCCTCTTATTGTGTGTGAACTCTAGTTCCTGTGCACACATCACTTCCATCTTCATTCTAGTGACTCTCACAACAACACAGCAGTGCCTCCTTCTGCCTTGTACACGTGCCTCTGTTTGTCAGTCTCACGTCTGTCTCACGTTTCTCATGTTTGTCTCGTGTGTCAGTGGAGGCTCACCCCCTGCACACCGATGGGGTCTATGAGTTCATGTGTGGGGCTGGGAGTCTGGGACACACAGTAAAGAGGTCAGCAACTGTCTCGGGCGGTTGGAGGAGGTCAGGGTTCCTGCCCAGTCCAGTGCTAATAAAGCTACA
This sequence comes from Brachyhypopomus occidentalis, assembly GCA_020368025.1. NCBI lineage: Eukaryota > Metazoa > Chordata > Actinopteri > Gymnotiformes > Hypopomidae > Brachyhypopomus > Brachyhypopomus occidentalis. The sequence continues at coordinate 108,452 of JAGXOD010000102.1, forward strand.
TCTGATACACACACACATGCACACACACCAGGCTGAGTCCAGTGCTAATAAAGCTACATCTGATACACACACACATGCACACACACCAGGCTGAGAGGGGGAGTCATACTTTACATTCATACACTCAGCAAAGTGCAGGGAGGACAGGACAGAGATCGAGCTACTGCTGCTCTTCTGGACTCATGACTGAAAGAAACAAGAGAGAGAGGGAGAGGGAGAGAGAGAGAGAGAAGGAGAGAGAGAGAAGGATAGAGGGAGTAAACTTTAAAATCAAGTCAACCAATCTGATTCATTCTGTAATATAGTTTTTAGCATTAAAGCATGACGTGTTCGTGTGGCGTGTCCGTGTGGCGTGTCCGTGTGGCGTGTCCGTGTGGCGTGTCCGTGTGGCGTGATGCATGGCGTGTCGTATGTACTGTGAAGTCATACCTGCTGTTCATCTTGCTCGTTCTTTGGTCATTCTCCCTTCATTAATCACAAACTGCAGGCGCTAACATGCGCTGTGTGTGTGTGACGGTGTATTTGGGGCCCAGATGAGCCGATGTCATCGGCACCTTCTAGAAAGCTGCTTGGCAGGCAAACACGCTTACTGTGTTTCAGACTAGAGTTCAGCCAAGATGTTTAAACTGGTCAATCTCAGAGTGGTTTATTACAGGCTGAAACTCTGCATGCTTAAGTTAGCACAGTGACATTTAGCATAGGTGTGTGTGTGTGTGTGTGTGTGTGTGTGGTTAGTGGTTGGAACACTAATAATGAACAAGCTTATGTCCCACTTGCTGGGTCCGTTCCTCTGTGGGTTAGAACAGCTCCACACGCTGGTGGAGGAGCAGTACTGCAGGTCTGGAGGGCACCGCAGCCCTCTGGCAGGAGGACACAAGGCGCCCCGTCCTCTGGCCGCTGGAGACCTGGCACACGGCTCAGCTGGGGTGGACAGCCCATAGCACGGCGCAGTGTAGGGTCCTAACAGCTGCAGCTGTGGCCCAGGGGGGTGTTGGCAGGTGCTGGGGGACATGGGACACATATAGTCCCTGAGCAGGAGGCGTGTGCTCGCGCTGCAGATAAATGTGGATCAGAACGCACACACCCCGCGCTCACATGTGCCTCACGCTCGCCGGGTCTCGCGCTGGTCTTGCGTTCGTGATGCCGATTCTTTCACACTCTGAGCTGGTGGGTTTGGTGAAGTTCGACTGTCAACTGCTCAGCAGGAAAGGAAGAAGAGGGCGAGTGTGTAAGCACGCCTCCTGCTGCTCACAGTGGCTTTGCGTGTCAACCACAGCGTGACTACACCTCTGCTGCTAGGGCCTCTTATCGACTTAGAAGAGGAAATATGTCAGTTCCCCACAGTACTGTGTTAGTACACGCACACACACACACACACACACACACACACATGCGTGTGAACTTGGTGAGCTTTGTACAGGATGAAGGATGATGATCAGAGAGATGCTAATGGATGATTAACATCTGCATTCTTGCGCACATACATGGGTGGTGATTTGTGGCCCTGTTTCTGCAGAAGTGTTCTGGCCTAGGATAAGTCCTAACCTAGGACAAGTCCTGGCCTAGGATAAGTCCTAACTTAGGACATGTCCTGGCCTAGGATAAGGACTAACCTAGGACAAGTCCTGGCCTAGGATAAGTCCTAACCTAGGACAAGTCCTGGCCTAGGATAAGGACTAACCTAGGACATGTCCTGGCCTAAGATAAGTTCTGCCTAGCCCAAAACTCGCATCCTTATTTCAGCTCCGAGCAGTCTGGCAGATACACTGCTAGCTGTGTTCTTCATGGTGTTCTTCATGGTGTTCTTCATGGTGTTCTTCGCCGTCTCTGAAGGTCACGTACAGCTGTGATGTGTGATGGCTCTTGTCTTCAGAGCTTCATGCAGTTCTCTGGGCTGAATTCACACATTTTCAGGGTCTTAATGCCCCTCATTTCCTGCAGTGCACGATGATCTGAGGATGTTTCAGGGTTGATCCAGTAGTCCGTTTGTGTGTCTGCACATTTACTCAGGTTTCCTCAAGGTTCACGTTTTCAAGTGTAACCTGGAGTCAGGTTGGAAGTATCAGCATGCATGAGCTAGCAGTAGAAATATAACACATATATGTGCGCGTGCGCGTGTACACACACACACACACACACTCATTTCTGTTTTTTAAAAAGATGAAGAAACAGGAAGAGGAAGTATGTAACTCTCTCTCAGTCCTTCTGCTTCTCTCTTGCTCTCTCGTGCTGTATGATACATTTTCTACTGACTCTACTGATGGCTGTGTGAAGGAAAGACTTGGAGATCCTACAGGGTCTTCACTGCGTTTCCCAGCTGAGGAGACTGAATGGAGCATGTGGCTTTGGGCAGTGTGTAAGGTAAACGCGTGGCGCTCTGTAGAGACTTCAGGACTCCCTGAACTGCTGTGATAGAACAACTGTAGAATAACGGCTTTGCTGAACAGTTTCAGTGGCAGTTAAATCCTGGTGCAGACAGCAGCTTCCACAGCAGGGCACGGCCTGGGAGGAGTTGGTGATCAGTTACAGCTGATCTGTGATCAGTGGCTGGAGTGATTTTGCAGAAGAATGTTGACATTTCCCTGCTTACATGGCGCTTTACTCAAGAGATGTGTGTGATCAGCTCTGTCTGTTAACCGCTCGGGACGCTCCTGTGTGTGATCAGCTCTGTCTCATAACCGCTCGGGACGCTCCTGTGTGTGATCAGCTCTGTCTGTTAACCGCTCGGGACTCTCCTGTGTGTGATCAGCTCTGTCTGTTAACCGCTCGGGACGCTCCTGTGTGTGATCAGCTCTGTCTGTTAACCGCTCGGGACTCTCCTGTGTGTGAGCGGCTACATTACATCTCTGTTTTGTGTTGTAAAGATTGTGTAGATCTTCCTGTGGTTTAAGGATTCATCACACAGTGGAAACGTTCTGATGGTGGTGTTCACTGGTTATTTGCTTGTGTGTGTGTGTGTGTGTTTGTACAGTGCTGCAGATCAAGCTTCAGCAGAGACGCACACGCGAAGAGCTGGTGAACCAGGGTATCATGCCACGTAAGTGTTACCTTAAACACCAACCTCATTCCTGGTCTGGTCTACCAGAAAAGAGTGCAGGATCTGCCTCAGACTGGGACATTTCTAGCTTTCTGAGGACATGCTAAAATACCAGATGTATAAGTTATGCTCCAACTGAACTGGAAATGCCCTCTGTAGAATGTGTGAAACGGTAGCATAAAATACATGGATAACATGCAGATGTGGTGAGGTCAAGTGAGGCACTTACAGGTGTCTGTGCCTGCCTCTTCCTGTCCTCCATCTCTGCTCTGGTTGTAGATTGAGTAAAACTTACATCCGTCGCCTTGCGGGCTGCTTTTCCGCTGTATGTCGTCTGCCCATTCAAATCACGACTAGTCGCAATAGAGGCGCCGTAATGTTATTCAAACTGTTGTGATCCCATTCTGGTGCGTGAAATAGGTCACACATTTGTGCTGAGTTTTAGGCATGAGTTCCTGTTAACTTGCGTGAAAACAGGACGATCTCTGCTGATCACCAGGCAAAAGCTGATACGCTGTACCCAATACATACAGACCACTGAAAGACTGTACCCAGTGCATACAGACCTGTGATAGACTGTACCCAGTGCATACAGACCTGTGATAGACTGTACCCAGTGCATACAGACCTGTGATAGACTGTACCCAGTGCATACAGACCTGTGATAGACTGGTCCCAGTGTGAATAGTCCGTTGATAGACTGGTCCCAGTGTGAATAGTCCGTTGATAGACTGGTCCCAATGTGAATAGTCCGTTGATAGACTGGTCCCAGTGTGAATAGTCCGTTGATAGACTGGTCCCAGTGTGAATAGTCCATTGATAGACTGGTCCCAGTGTGAATAGTCCATTGATAGACTGGTCCCAGTGTGAATAGTCCATTGATAGATTGGTCCCAGTGTGAATAGTCCGTTGATAGACTGGTCCCAGTGTGAATAGTCCGTTGATAGACTGGTCCCAGTGTGAATAGTCCGTTGATAGACTGGTCCCAGTGTGAATAGTCCGTTGATAGACTGGTCCCAGTGTGAATAGTCCGTTGATAGACTGGTCCCAGTGTGAATAGTCCATTGATAGACTGGTCCCAGTGTGAATAGTCCGTTGATAGACTGGTCCCAGTGTGAATAGTCCATTGATAGACTGGTCCCAGTGTGAATAGTCCATTGATAGACTGGTCCCAGTGCATGTTGACTGCTGGGGCTGCAGGTGTGTGAGGAAGCGCTGCTCTATATCAGAACACTCAGGTCTCAGGGTTCTGGGAGTTTACAGCACTGCATGGTAACAGACATAGGCTCCATGGTAACAGACATAGGCTCCATGGTAACAGACATAGGCCCCATGGTAACAGACATAGGCTCCATGGTAACAGACATAGGCCCCATGGTAACAGACATAGGCTCCATGGTAACAGACATAGGCTCCATGGTAACAGACATAGGCTCCATGGTAACAGACATAGGCCCCATGGTAACAGACATAGGCTCCATGGTAACAGACATAGGCCCCATGGTAACAGACATAGGCTCCATGGTAACAGACATAGGCCCCATGGTAACAGACATAGGCTCCATGGTAACAGACATAGGCCCCATGGTAACAGACATAGGCTCCATGGTAACAGACATAGGCCCCATGGTAACAGACATAGGCTCCATGGTAACAGACATAGGCCCCATGGTAACAGACATAGGCCCCATGGTAACAGACATAGGCTCCATGGTAACAGACATAGGCCCCATGGTAACAGACATAGGCTCCATGGTAACAGACATAGGCCCCATGGTAACAGACATAGGCTCCATGGTAACAGACATAGGCCCCATGGTAACAGACATAGGCTCCATGGTAACAGACATAGGCCCCAGGCACAATGGTAACAGACATAGGCCCCATGGTAACAGACATAGGCCCCATGGTAACAGACATAGGCCCCATGGTAACAGACATAGGCCCCATGGTAACAGACATAGGCCCCATGGTAACAGACATAGGCTCCATGGTAACAGACATAGGCCCCATGGTAACAGACATAGGCTCCATGGTAACAGACATAGGCCCCATGGTAACAGACATAGGCCCCATGGTAACAGACATAGGCCCCATGGTAACAGACATAGGCTCCATGGTAACAGACATAGGCCCCATGGTAACAGACATAGGCCCCATGGTAACAGACATAGGCTCCATGGTAACAGACATAGGCCCCATGGTTGAGGTGGAAATTGAAGAACAAGTGCATGAAGTGGGTGGACTTAAGCAGTGGCCTTCTGTAGGTCGGGGTGGGTTACTGTGTTTTAGCAGCAATGCGAAAAGATCTGTAATTGAAAGCAATGGTCATTTGTGACTATGGTAACCACACATGGCACATGGTCACTGCAGATCTCCAAGTCATCTCTCCTGCTGACGATAAGGGTCGTGTTACTTGTCCAATAGAGCTTCTAGAGAACGGTGCTCTAAGGTTGCTGGTGTGATGCAGAGGTGTGAGACAGGTGTGATGCTCACATAACACTCATACTGAGCAGTGTGTTAGTCACTCTGGAGGAGAACATGATCTGAGAGGGACAGTAACGGTGAGTAGGTTCATCATGTCAGGCTCCGTCTGAATCCACACACATTTTCATATCCCAAATTGTCAGTGGGGCTCTGGTTTGCATTAATGCTCAACTTCCAAGAAACTGTAGGTGTTCTGAATTCAATGAATGCTGCATTTTTTTATGGTTCACTGAAAAATGTCAGATTTGGACAGAGATTTTGTCCATCCCTTTAAAAATATCCCCACCACTGGCTTCAGAGGAACTCTGTAGACGTCATTTCAGCACACAGTGGTGGAGATAAGAGCGTTCTTCCTTCATATCATCTGACTGCTTCAGATACTAGCTCCAGATCTGTGTGGTGTAAACATCTGAGACCACGCAACCATAGACGTGACAACAGATGTTCTGGAATATTGTACAACATTCCATTGGAACATTCCATACATTCTGTGGTGTAATCTCACTTCCAGGAGAGGAACAGTGAGTGTTTAGCCACTTGGCCAAAGTTCAGAGCAACTTCTGTAGAGCCTGTGAAGCCTGTGGGACCTTGAGGCCTGTGGGGCCTTGAAGCCTGTGGGGCCTTGAGGCCTGTGGGGCCTTGAGGCCTGTGGGGCCTTGATCAGGTGTATCCCTCTGCTCATCAGGATGCAGCAGGAAGCTCATTGTAGTTTCGTGAAGGCTTATTGTGCTGGAGGGTGATATGTCAGCTTGGGCCTGTTCTGAGCACATGAGCACCCAAGCTTGGATTTGGGTGTGATGCGTTTACACACATACACACACACACACACACACACACACACACACACACACACACACACACACACACACACACACACACACACACACACACACACACACACACACACACACACACACACACACACACACACACACACACACACACACACACACACACACACACACACACACACACACACACACACACACACACACACACACACACACACACACACACACACACACACACACACACACACACACACACACACACACACACACACACACACACACACACACACACACACACACACACACACACACACACACACACACACACACACACACACACACACACACACACACACACACACACACACACACACACACACACACACACACACACACACACACACACACACACACACACACACACACACACACACACACACACACACACACACACACACACACACACACACACACACACACACACACACACACACACACACACACACACACACACAGACACACACACACACACACACACACACACACACACACACACACACACACACACACACACACACACACACACACACACACACACACACACACACACACACACACACACACACACACACACACACACACACACACACACACACACACACACACACACACACACACACACACACACACACACACACACACACACACACACACACACACACACACACACACACACACACACACACACACACACACACACACACACACACACACACACACACACACACACACACACACACACACACAGACACACACACACACACACACACACACACACACACACACACACACACACACACACACACACACACACACACACACACACACACACACACACACACACACACACACACACACACACACACACACACACACACACACACACACACACACACACACACACACACACACACACACACACACACACACACACACAGTGCATGGTCTATATTAAGCCCAGCTGTCCCTACTGGATATTTCCACTCTGCTTGTGGTGAACCTACCGGCAGACACATTTTAACCGCCATCAGTGTTTCAAAAACTTTAACTTTTATGTGTGTATGTGCTTGTGAGACACAGGTCTTGACAGTAGGGTGGAGTTGGCTGAAGCTTCTACATTAGTCTGGTGTCATGTGTCAGTGACAGTATCCTATGATACAGCAGGGGTCTCATATGGACATCCTCACAGCTGAGCTGGGGTGTGTCTACATCTGTGTCTGTGCGTCTGTACCTCTGTGCGTCTGTGCCTCTGTGCGTCTGTGCTGTTGTTCATCTGTGCGTCTGCCTTTGTGCGTCTGTGAGTCTGTGAGACTTCATGGGAAAAAATAAATCACTGTGAGAAAAGAAGTGGGACTTACACACTAGTTCAGGATTTGTGTTTCCTGGTCCTGGTGAAGCATTCTTTACACACACACACACACAAACACACACACACACACACACACACACACACACTAGATATGACTGATTGCTGCATTGACGTCAAGGGAAAAAATCCATCATGCATCTGAAAACTAAAAAACATGTAACCTGGTAAAACCTGTTCTAAATGTGTCTGGTGTCTGTGACCTACAGGAATTAAATAGGCCAGTTCACAGCTCAAAGGGCATAATTACAAATCCCAAATCCCCAAACCCTCTTACGTAAAAGATGAAGCTAGTGCCACCATCTCTCCAGGAAGTGGATAACGGCCGATGTTTTGGTACTCTGCTTCACAAAGCCCACATTTTTTCCCAGGATTTTTGTCCAAGTGTGTGTGTGTGTGTGTGGGGGTGTGTGTGTGTGTGTGTGTGTGTGTGTGTGTGTGTGGGTGTGTGTGTCTGTGGGTGGTGGAAGGATGTACATGATCACTTACAGGAAGTGAAAGAGGGAATGCAGTGAAAGTGGGTATAGTTACAGAGAGAGTACACACACACACACACACACACACACGATAGACAAATTGGTATATGCACATTTGAAAGCGGAAGTGGAAGATAGTGGAAGATTACTAGATGCAGCAGTGTGTTGCCTGTGAGTGAGTGTTTACTCCACTCAGCCTCACTGGCTCCTGCACGGGGGGAGCGGTGGGGGTTCCACCTGCCGGTGTGTGTGGAGGTAGCTCACATCAGAACACGTTCATATCACACACACGTGACTCTGAGCCTCACCACCAGGGGCACAAACTCACCCAGACGCTTCTTGATTTGCTTTGTTTCTGTGTCTTCTGGAGAGGAACATTTGCGTTACAGTTGTGTAAGACTTCACTAGTACAAATATACTCCATACGATCCACCCCAACCAGCACGAGACTAATGCCATTATGTTCAGTTCACTGGCACCACAGCTGTGCGCACTACAGGGTGGTCTACCTTCTTTGTTCGTGTCTCTGTCTCTCTCTGTCTCCATCTCTCTGTCGGCCTGTCTCTCTGTCGGCCTGTCTATCTGTCGGCACTTCTCTCTCTCACACACACACACACACACACACACACACACACTGGGTTTTCATGTTCCCCACTGAGAGTGACATCCAAGGCACTTCAGATCAGCAGTTTGCATGATGGAGAAGTGCAATAGTGAAATGCCACTTAAATGAGAGTTCAGCTGATGATGTAACAATGGCAACGTTCCAGAACCAGAGGAAAAGTCTTCCAGATTGGTGTAGACAGCATGCAGGTCTTTGTGAGGTCACCATTACCCACATCTCCATAGACAGAATGCAGGTCTCTGTGAGGTCACCATTACCCACATCTCCATAGACAGCATGGCAGGTCTCTGTGAGGTCACCATTACCCACATCTCCATAGACAGCATGGCAGGTCTCTGTGAGGTCACCATTACCCACATCTCCATAGACAGCATGCAGGTCTCTGTGAGGTCACCATTACCCACATCTCCATAGACAGCATGCAGGTCTCTGTGAGGTCACCATTACCCACATCTCCATAGACTGCATGCAGGTCTCTGTGAGGTCACCATTACCCACATCTCCATAGACTGCATGCAGGTCTCTGTGAGGTCACCATTACCCACATCTCCATAGACTGCATGCAGGTCTCTGTGAGGTCACCATTACCCACATCTCCATAGACTGCATGGCAGGTCTGTGGGGTAGGTGTAGCGCGTTCTTAGTGGGAGGTGAAAGGTGACACCCCAGTTCCTCCTGCTGTACCTGCATACAATTGCAAAACTCTCAGTGCCTCTACGAAAGCAAAAAAAACCTAAATATAAAGACTTGATATATCTCACACACACACACACACACACACACACACACACACACACACACTGGGTTTTCATGTTCCCCACTGAGAGTGACATCCAAGGCACTTCAGATCAGCAGTTTGCATGATGGAGAAGTGCAATAGTGGAATGCCACTTAAATGAGAGTTCAGCTGATGATGTAACAATGGCAACGTTCCAGAACCAGAGGAAAAGTCTTCCAGATTGGTGTAGACAGCATGCAGGTCTTTGTGAGGTCACCATTACCCACATCTCCATAGACAGAATGCAGGTCTCTGTGAGGTCACCATTACCCACATCTCCATAGACAGCATGGCAGGTCTCTGTGAGGTCACCATTACCCACATCTCCATAGACTGCATGCAGGTCTCTGTGAGGTCACCATTACCCACATCTCCATAGACTGCATGCAGGTCTCTGTGAGGTCACCATGACCCACATCTCCATAGACTGCATGGCAGGTCTGTGGGGTAGGTGTAGCGCGTTCTTAGTGGGAGGTGAAAGGTGACACCCCAGTTCCTCCTGCTGTACCTGCATACAATTGCAAAACTCTCAGTGCCTCTACGAAAGCAAAAAAAAACCTAAATATAAAGACTTGATATTTGTCAAAATAAAGAGACAGATGTCTTGTTCTCATGTCTTGTTTTGTCTTCATCACATCTGTACACAGTGTGTACGCCATCATACGCCCATGTGCGCCTACATTTACACACAATTCTGAACAGTCTTCTATTACTACTACAATCCCTTAGGCTTTTCTTTTTGACTGGTGGTATTTTATGGCTGTGTGTGTGTTATATGTGTTGGTATTGTAACATAATGCTGAGTGTTGGATGTATAAATAACTTTATAAGAAATTCAAAGTCTCTCTGTTTCTCTCTGTCTGTCTGTCAATCTGTGTGTGTTGTGTGTGTGTGTGCGTGAACTGCTCTCTCTCTCTCTCTCTCTCTCTGTCTGTTTCTCTTTTTCTCTCCGTCTCTGTTTCTCTCTGTTTCCCACTCTGTCCCTATCAGCACTGAAAAGTCCTGCTGCCTTCCATGAGCAGAGACGCAGCCTAGAGCGAGCCAAGGTGAGTGGGATTCTCCCAGAATGCACTTCCACCCCAGCATCCCCTGCACTGCGCAGCTCTTATCTTCTTTTTTCCTTTCACTTCTCTCTCTCTCTCTCTCTCTTTCCCTCCAGACAGAGGACTACCTAAAGAGGAAGATTCGTTCTCGCCCAGAGCGGTCAGAGCTGGTCAGGATGCACATTCTAGAGGGTGAGTTGCTCACAGCGCCCCCTGCTGCTGTCCTGGACCCACTGCACAAGCACAGTCAGGCCCCCAGTGTGTGTGCTCATGTGTGTGTGTGTGTGCTCGTGCGTGCATGTGTGTGTGTGTGTGCTCATGTGTGTGTGTGTGTGCTCGTGCATGCATGTGTGTGTGTGTGCGCATGTGTGTGTGTGTGTGCTCATGCATGCGTGTGTGTGTGTGTGTGTGCTCATGCGTGTGTGTGTGTGTGTGTGTGCTCGTGCGTGCATGTGTGTGTGTGTGCGCATGTGTGTGTGTGTGTGCTCATGCGTGCGTGTGTGTGTGTGTGCTGATGCGTGCGTGTGTGTGTGTGCTCATGCGTGCGTGTGTGTGTGTGTGTGTGTGTGTGTGTGTGTGTGTGTGTGTGCTCATGCGTGCGTGTGTGTGTGTGTGTGCTCGTGCGTGTGTGTGTGTGTGTGTGTGCGCATGTGTGTGTGTGTGTGCTCATGCGTGCGTGTGTGTGTGTGTGTGTGTGTGTGTGTGTGTGTGTGTGTGTGTGTGTGTGTGTGTGTGTGTGTGTGTGCTCATGCGTGTGTGTGTGTGTGTGTGTGTGTGTGTGTGTGTGCTCATGTGTGTGTGTGTGTGTGTGTGTGTGTGTGTGTGTGTGCTCATGCGTGTGTGTGTGTGTGTGTGTGTGCAGAGACATCAGCAGAGCCCTCTCTGC
>JAGXOD010000102.1:125000-130000 GCA_020368025.1 Brachyhypopomus occidentalis
GCAGTCGCTGGCTGGGATGAGCCCAGGAGACCAGTGCTGTAATGGAGATGCTTTTGGGGACATGGTATGTTCACTATCTCACAGACATTGACAGGGAAGCTGTGACTACAACTGTAATAAGATGCAAGTCAACATTTAAATGTTATTCAGAACGCACCAGATATTTTTTAACCTGCATAACTTTGTGTTATTGTTGAGCTTTTGTTAATTTAGAAGGATTTATGTAGTCAATTCTTTGTTTAGTTGACTAAATCCACGAGTTACAAGGCTGCACCTGGCACAGTATACAGCTGTCTGCTGAATGAATATAAATGTGAATACAAACGTTTACCCCCTAATGCTCGACTGGTTTTCTAAGAGATGCCACTCTTTCTCTAATAGCTGTCTCTCTCTCTAATAGCCATCTCACTCTCTAATAGCTGTCTCTCTCTCTAATAGCCATCTCACTCTCTAATAGCTGTCTCTCTCTCTAATAGCTGTCTCTCTCTCTCTAATAGCATCTCACTCTAATAGCCATCTCTCTCTCTAATAGCTGTCTCTCTCTCTAATAGCTGTCTCTCTCTCTAATAGCATCTCACTCTCTAATAGCTGTGTCTCTCTCTAATAGCCATCTCACTCTCTAATAGCTGTCTCTCTCTCTAATAGCTGTCTCTCTCTCTAATAGCATCTCACTCTAGTAGCCATCTCTCTCTCTAATAGCTGTCTCTCTAATAGCTGTCTCTCTCTCTCTAATAGCTGTCTCTCTCTCTCTAATAGCATCTCACTCTAATAGCCATCTCTCTCTCTAATAGCTGTCTCTCTAATAGCTGTCTCTCTCTCTAATAGCTGTCTCTCTCTCTCTAATAGCATCTCACTCTAATAGCCATCTCTCTCTCTAATAGCTGTCTCTCTAATAGCTGTCTCTCTCTCTAATAGCTGTCTCTCTCTCTCTAATAGCATCTCACTCTAATAGCCATCTCTCTCTCTAATAGCTGTCTCTCTCTCTAATAGCTGTCTCTCTCTCTCTAATAGCATCTCACTCTAATAGCCATCTCTCTCTCTAATAGCTGTCTCTCTAATAGCTGTCTCTCTCTCTGATAGCTGTCTCTCCTCTTTTTGCTAGGTGAGTTCTCCGTTGACGCAGCTCTCTCTGCAGCCCTCTCCTCCTGACTCTTCCACTGCAGCCCTGCCCACAGCGCCCTCTGCTGGCTGTCCCCACCTCAAGGCCACAGCGCCCTCTGGCCTCTGCCCCCTCACCCCGGGGGGGGCGACCCCAGTGGATAAAGACCTGATGCTGCGGGAGAAGGACCAGCACATTGCGACGCTGACACGCATGCTGCACGAGAAGCAGCAGCAGGTGGAGGCCCTCCGCACCCAGCTGCTGCACCGGCAGGACATGGGCGGGGCCTGCAAGCCCCTCCCTCCAATCACCATCAAGGAGGAGCCAGAGGACATTCCCATGGAGGAGGTGGAGCCAGAGCAGCGGAGCGTAGCGGAGGAGCATGTGCTGCTACACAACCAGTTCAACCTGCACAGACCGACACAGCAGCACAGGAGGAAGAAAACACACAACAGACTGAACCACATGCACACCAGCCAATCAGAGACCTGCTCCCAGCAGACCTTCCAGCAGACCTCCTCCCAGCAGGTCTGCTTCAGCACACAATGGCCATGAGCTGTTTTGGGGATGGCATTACGACTGCTGAGTGCAGATGAACAAGGGCAACAGTGACCCTCAGCACTGCACACTGATTGGCTAACTAGAACCCACTTCAGCAGAGCAGGGCGGCACTGTGGTACTGCAGAACTGGTCAGGACAGCTGCAGGCCGGAGATAAGAGCCACGGACACACTGTAGTGCCTGGATGAATATAGCACAATGGCGCTGGTAGCTCTCTGGCTGAATAAAGGGATATGAATAGAATATATAGGGCAATGTGGTTATCATTATTCATACTGAGTATGAACGGGTGTGAATTTGAATGGATTTTTTTTTTCTTCTAGTTTTATTTTTGCTTTTCTTTCTTCGTGCAGGTGTCTCAGGCGGTTATCAACCAATCAGGAACCCTCCCCTCATTCCCATTAGATGTCCTTAAATCAAACTCCTCCCGAGCTCTAGTAATGGACAGCAATGGCAACCAGTTCCTGCTAACGCTGACCAATCAAAATGCAGAGAACCAAGCCAATGACAACTCACCTAGCAACATAGCCAATCCAATTACTCTTCAGGTATCATGCAGGGTCTGTACTATGAAATGAATAAATCTCACGTGTCGTTTGGCTTTATACACTAACATCACTGCTAACGTCATTTCCAGAGAACGGAATCAACACCCACCAAGCTATCCAGTGAGTCAGAACCTCAGATGCCCAACAGCGATTTCCAATCAAAACCATTGACGATCTGTAAGCAACCAATCAAAAAGGTGAGAGGCAGGTTGCTGTTGTTGTAATCAAAGGAGTCAGGTTAGATTAGTAGTCAGTAGTTAGATTAGATTAGTACACCATCATCACTGTCAACATCCAGGCTGTGTAAGAAGAGTATGCACACTGCTCTTTAGACTACTGCTAACTGATCTAGGGAGGATCCCAGGTTAATGAGGGGCCTGCGAAAGTTAGCCTAAGATTCTGCAGCACAGATTAGTTATGTAAATTATGCTGCATTAAATATAATTGATAGGCAATTTAGTGTAGTAATTGGGCTTATGATTTCTCTAATTGAAATACCAATGTGCCTCATAGTTGCGGGTATAGCTAAAAGTAGCTTGGCTTGAAATGGCCTATTAAAACAGTAGAGGGTAATGTAGTCAGCACACCAGCTTTTGATGCATTAGCATAGAGCTATTAGTGTAGCATGCTCATTAGCATGGCTAATTGAGATGGATTTCTTTTACCTCCACAGGCACTGAAACCTGAGAAACATGTCTCCCCAAGTCACACGAAAGCTCGATATGCACTGTGCAATCTACAGCCGTTTTTAACCAAGGTAGACCCTACCTGTAATGTTCTGGTCAACTCCTCTTCAAACCAAAGAGTAAGTGTTAAGTGCTAATTGTGATATTTGTTCTATGTGCTGTGCTGGTTCTATATGCTATTTGAAACAAATCAGTTGAGTCAGGTAAATGCTCCGTTGTGTAATAATCTAGACTTCCTGGATTCATTATGTTTAGATTAAAATAATTTAAAAAACTAAACAGCTCCTGGCCACCTGATTGCCTAGCAGCCCAACTCTATAGGATAATGAAACTGTGATTTTCCACGTGATACCTGTCCACCCTTCACTGTCTGTCCTGTCCATCAGGAGGAGATGTGTGCGGGCTCAGGTCAGCATGCTGTCTACTCACCTTCTTCCTCTAACCTGAGGTCCACTCTAACTTCACGCCGAAAGGTACAAAGTCTCTCCATTTCCCTTTCTCTCTCGACATACCTGAAACGTAACCGTAGCTTTATGTCGCTGAACGTACATGTGTGTGTTTGCAGAAGAATGGACGCACACGGCGTGTGGATAACCTATTTGACATCCTCGTTCAGAATGGTGGTGAGTTTGAAACAGAGAGTTTCATTTTCATGTTTTCATGTGCTGTTCACCACGTTGTTTATTCCTCATCTCTATCCTCTCTGCAGAAATCTCCGAAAATTTCAGGCCGACTCCTGATCCTGCTCTGTCCCACCTGTGTCCGAGCAGCCCGCCCATTTCCCCCAGATGCTCCTCCCCTCTCCAACTCGACCCTGCCTCTCCTTCCATCACAGACACCCCTCAGGAACCTTTAGTGCATGGGTCTTCTGCTCAGGTAGAACTTAGTAACTGCAGCTCTGGAAGTGGACGGCTGGGGGACTTCCTGGAAAGCACAACTGGAAAGCCTCTTTTAGGGGTGGAGCCTGGTGGTCATGTGGCTCTCATTGACGAACTCCACAGCCAGTTGCTGAGTACACCTAGTATCCTGGACCACCCGTCCTCGCCAATGGACACGTACGACCTTGGGCTGCCGTCCAGTCGCACGGGGCTAGAGCTGGCAGAGTCCGCCCTTGACAGCATGGATTGGCTGGATCTTGGTATGGGTGGCACAGGTGGGGAAGGGTCAGGTATGGTGGCCCTCACTGGACACCCTTCCACTAGTGTGTTTTCTGCAGACTTTCTGGACAGTTCAGATCTTCACCTGCACTGGGACTCCTGCTTATAGCCAAATGAAACTCGCACACTGAACTAAACAAACACACACAGTTAATCACACACAGTTAATTACACACAAATATTTGCCCTTGTGGTCCCATACTGCCCAAAGCTGTGTTTCCTGCTGTACTGAACCTCCTGACCTAACGTCACCCTACACAACTCTACACATCAACCCAGCTGCTTCACCACACTCAATTAGTAAAACATAGAAGACTTGAAAACCTGTTTTCTCATTAAAAAATGTTTTCTCTGATCATTCAGGAGATATTAGCCAGCCGAAAATGCAATGCATCATTGGCTGTTTCTAAGATGTGAGACACTGTGAGATGGTTGCCTAGTCAGTGTGAGCAGGGATCATTACACCAAGGTCACTTTGAAGAATGCTGTAGTTATAACTGAGGTCATTTTGAAGGAAGCTGTAGTTTTAACTAAGGTCGTTTTTAAAACAGTGTGTTCTGCCACACCAGCACACATAGCTTCTGTTAGGAAAGAACCACTGAAACACTAGTGAATCAGAAGCTGCCATGTTGGCAGCAGGTGTGTTGGTGCAGGTCACATGTGCTGACCTTCAGAAGTAAGGACACATCTCCTGTGTTCCACAGGGTCTCCCACACGCTCATCACAGGTGTGTGAGACCCACGTGGTGTGGGGGCAGCAGACACGCAGCGTGTGGACATGCGACAGTCAGCAGGGCCAGTAACCGAGTTACAGCAGAGAGTCTGTGTTTATAACCACTGGCTTGGTTAGAGTGAGAAATGTATTGGCTGAATTCACAACAGGTACATGTGCATGATCATTAAGCATGCGCACGCACACACACACACACTCACGCACACGTTTCATTTCAT
>JAGXOD010000102.1:135000-170000 GCA_020368025.1 Brachyhypopomus occidentalis
TGAGTGGGGTTTAATGGTGAACTGGGAGAGAGCCCCTAACTGTGGTCTGCCTCATAGCCAGCTGAGTGGGGTTTAATGGTGAACTGGGAGAGAGCCCCTAACTGTGGTCTGCCTCATAGCCAGCTGAGTGGGGTTTTAAGCTCTGACATCACAAGCTCCCATTCCCTGTTCGTCTGCTTGAGGTGTGTGTTAGTGGTGGTGAGGGGGAGTCAATCAGTTTACTGAGATGGATATATCCATCAGCTGTAATGGCTTGCCAAGTGAACCCCTCCACCAAACACACACACGCACACGCACACACACTTCATGCCTGAATTCATTAACCGATCTGCAAACGTAAGGGGGATTTAGTAGTCCTGTGTTATTTCCCAGTGTGGACATCACTGCTGATTTATTTGGCAGGAGAAGCTTCTAGGAGCTTGAGAGCTTAGCAGCTACTGGATTTGGTTTATTCCCCTTCAATGTGGCCAAGCTGCATTAACTGCTGCAGTCCCACATCTGTCCAGCAGATGGTGCCATCCTCAGCGCTGTGGTGCCTGGACCCAGAGTTCCAGGAGGGGTGTATTAGCCCAGCGATGATGGATGGCTCAGTTCTTCTGCTTCGCCCACTCACCGATCTGTTGAGGTTCGCTGGAGTGAGATGAGGTGTGTGACTGAAAGGTGAAAGTTCTGGAACTGTCAGGAATGAATGAACGAGCTGGAGCCCAAAACACGCGTGTTTCATGCCAGCCGACCTTCACACACACACACACACACACACACACACTCACACACACTCAGCAGTGTGGGGATTAGTGCAGTGGTTATTATGTACATGCATACTCAACATCTCTCTCTCAACATTTCCTGTACACTTGATCTGTGGAGAGACTGGAGCAGCTGCAATTGGCCCTGTAATGAGAATGTATGTGTGTGTGTGTGTGTGTGTGTGTGTGTGTGTGTGTGTGTGAGTGTGAGACAACATGCGAAACAAACACGTGCTCCTCATGTGTAATGGTTGTGTTGGTGTGCAGGTGTGTGTACAGGTGTAAGACTGATGGTCCTCACTAACATTCCACTGCATCAGCATTTGCTTCCCTCTGCACAATCAATCTCAATAGTGTGTGTGAGAGTGTGTGTGTGTGTGTGTAAAGTGATTGTGATTCTGAGTGAATGCATTTTCACTTATATATGTACGAAAGTGAGAGAGAGAGAGTGTGTGTGTGTGTGTAGGAACACTGTGTGTGTGTGTGTTGATCTGTAATGGTACACACGTTCTCCTCTCCCTTGAGCCATTCTGCAGTGACATCTCCATCTCCATCTCCTCTCTCATCAACTCTCTCCATCTCCTCATGTTTCATCCGTCTCAATATCTCTCTCCCTTCCTCCATCTCTCCCACCTTCTTCTCTCCCTCCTCTGCTGGGAACTGTAGGCAGTAAGTGAACAGCATCAGTGTTAGGGGCTAGATCACATTTTGCCAGGAATTGTGGGAGCTGTAGGCAGTGAGTAAACTGTGGGTAGTAAGAGGACTGCGATTGCCTTTTGTTATGAGAACAGCTGCAATCTTACCAGCATGCTGTGGTGTACACGCTAGGGAAGAGCAAACCCATAATGCATTTGGATGAGGTTCCTCGGACCACTGACCTTCCCAGAGGCACAGAACTGGATGGTTCTGTATCCGCTGCTCTATCAACTATGTTGTTTCATGTTCTTATTTATTGATCCCTTTTTTTGTTTTGTATTTGATATTTCTATTAGTCACTTTCACTTAGTCACTTTTCTGTTTTTTTAATTTCGACACTGGTTTGATTTAGGAGAGCTTTTCCAATGTCTGTCAAGGCAAGATTAGTGGCGCTATGACTCCCATGATGCACGGTGATTTTTACGGTGTCACCAAGTCAGAGGGGAATGGATCTGTGAGCTCCACTAATCCATTTGTGGCGGGTTTAGAGGCCGCCTGGTCCAGCAGCTGCTCACCTCAGTCTATCAGTTTCTGCTTTTGGATCCTGTCTCTCCTTCCTGTGCCAGAGCTCCAGAGTTTGGAATAGGCACTCATTATTTTGGATCGCTTGACACATGGACATTTTTAGCCATTTCAGTGAAACTGTCGCTCCTGCAGTTTGGGCTCTGAACTGAGGTTCCCTTTCACGTCTTTAAATGTTTACGTAGCTTCAGAAACTTTTGTTAACTAAAGAAAAGGTCCTAACTGTTTCAATCATCTTTCCTTCTAGTTGAAGACATACATGGACGAAAATGAACATCTTGACCTTATAAATGAAAGGATGTTTAAGGGGTAATAATTTCTGGCTCACTCATAGAAGTATCAACGTCTGTGTTTTGAATGCTTCATGGCTTCAGGAACTGATGGACCATCAAGTAGCTACATAAAAACAAATAAAAAACACACATCCTGAATTATTGTGTTTAACTCTGACTTTTACCCAAACAGTTTTTTGTCCAGTGTTAACATTGTTTTGTCCACTGTCTGAAATCTGCCCAGTCACGATACTCGTGTTCATCTGCATGTGTGCCTAAGTACATTTGTGTGTGTCCACAGGCTCTATAGTAAAGCAGTGTGCTCTGGAGGCCTTGTCCCATGTCCTCAGATGCACAGGCTCTATAGTAAAGCAGTGTGCTCTGGAGGCCTTGTCCCATGTCCTCAGATGCACAGGCTCAGTGTGCTCTGGAGGCCTTGTCCCATGTCCTCAGATGCACAGGCTCTATAGTAAAGCAGTGTGCTCTGGAGGCCTTGTCCCATGTCCTCAGATGCACAGGCTCTATAGTAAAGCAGTGTGCTCTGGAGGCCTTGTCCCATGTCCTCAGATGCACAGGCTCTATAGTAAAGCAGTGTGCTCTGGAGGCCTTGTCCCATGTCCTCAGATGCACAGGCTCTATAGTAAAGCAGTGTGCTCTGGAGGCCTTGTCCCATGTCCTCAGATCAGGCTCTATGTAAACAGGCTCTGGAGGCCTTGTCCCATGTCCTCAGATGCACAGGCTCTATAGTAAAGCAGTGTGCTCTGGAGGCCTTGTCCCATGTCCTCAGATGCACAGGCTCTATAGTAAAGCAGTGTGCTCTGGAGGCCTTGTCCCATGTCCTCAGATGCACAGGCTCTATAGTAAAGCAGTGTGCTCTGGAGGCCTTGTCCCATGTCCTCAGATGCACAGGCTCTATAGTAAAGCAGTGTGCTCTGGAGGCCTTGTCCCATGTCCTCAGATGCACAGGCTCTATAGTAAAGCAGTGTGCTCTGGAGGCCTTGTCCCATGTCCTCAGATGCACAGGCTCTATAGTAAAGCAGTGTGCTCTGGAGGCCTTGTCCCATGTCCTCAGATGCACAGGCTCTATAGTAAAGCAGTGTGCTCTGGAGGCCTTGTCCCATGTCCTCAGATGCACAGGCTCTATAGTAAGTAAAGCAGTGTGCTCTGGAGGCCTTGTCCCATGTCCTCAGATGCACAGGCTCTATAGTAAAGCAGTGTGCTCTGGAGGCCTTGTCCCATGTCCTCAGATGCACAGGCTCTATAGTAAAGCAGTGTGCTCTGGAGGCCTTGTCCCATGTCCTCAGATGCACAGGCTCTATAGTAAAGCAGTGTGCTCTGGAGGCCTTGTCCCATGTCCTCAGATGCAGGTAAATTCTTCATTGGTCTGTGTATGATAATAATAAGTAATGTGGCTTGAAGACGTGTGTGTGTGTGGACATCAGGTCCTGCCCATTATACCTGCAGCACTGGTTGACCTCTGTTGGATTACGGACCTCTTCTCACCAAAGCACAGCAACAGTGAGAAAGAAATGAGCAGTATGGCTCTATAGTAGAAATCCCAGGTAATCTCAGTTAATCCCTAATCTTGGAGGTCTGTGATCCCTGCCCTTTGGGTGCCTGCTGGATTAAAACGACAAATTTTAATTTCTTGCATACACTACAGGTGTTTAAATATTAAGTTTGGCACACAGTCACATGAGAGTTCAAACTAGTCCTAGCGTTACACAGTTGAATGTTTTCTCTGATGAAAGACACCAATTTCCCAACATGGTCAGCCTAATTGTGCCCGTAGTCACTAGTTACTGCTGCTGTCTGGCCAGATTATAGAGATTCCAAAAACACCCCTCCAGTTTATGATGTCACAGAAATCACCAGAACAGCATCAGACACGCGTAGCCATTTTCCACCAATTAGAATCCGGAACTGTTATGGTTCACAAACATAATTTTGAACTGTTCGGCATGTTTCCACCAAATAAGTAGGTTCTTCAGTGCAAACTGCGACATGTTCCATAGTAGAGGAGTTCTTGCGCAGCGTAACTGGATGGGGTAATTTGCCAGTGCATTATATTTGTGCTCGATGACGCGCTGAGTAGCAACCCAGCAAACCAGATGACTGGGGCATTGAGATCAACTACAGCAATGCTGGAAGCTGACCCTGCATCTCTGTCCACATCAGCCACTTAGCCTACATGCAGTCAATTGTAACGTTCCCGAGGAACGACTCGGTAAACAGGACAGCAACTGTGGGAGATGTTTTAATAAGTTTCACACAAAACACTAAACCTAAGACAACTGAAACAACGATAACACAGACACTATACCCAAAATAACTAAACCGAAACAAACATGATGCTAACAAGTACACTAGTGAAAGAGACAAACACGAACAGGAAACCACAATCAGAGATACTATGCTAAACAAACACAATAGCATGGCAAACAAACATGAATCCAACAATAACCGACAATCAAGAACATAATATGCAGGGTTTAAATACACGGGTAAAACAAGAAACCAAACCAGACACAGGTGACGCTAACAAGGGGCAGGGTTACAAATGAGGAGGCATGACGATTCACATGACAACAATGAGCAACAATGATAAATGAAAACCAGGAAGCTTAACCAAAACAAAACTGGCAGCCGCAGCGCCAAGGAGGGGTCGATTGTGACATCAGTATATTTCCATGACTATTTAATATTGCTATTCATTATATTAACGTTGTTCATTATCTTATTCATTTATGTTACTACCTACAATAGTTGAAGCATGCTTTGGATAAACACAAACATCGCTAATAACAATACAAATTCCTGAAGGTAATCAAAATACTTGTTAATCTAAAAACGTAATACTGTTAATACTGTTTATTTCTGTTGTGCACTGTTCCACGGCCTCCATTGACGACACATCCTTTGTTCCAAAAAAAATTAGTGCAAATATGGGCCGGTTCTCTTCAGTGTGAACCAAAACGGAACCCGTCCCTTGTTAATGGAAAACGACTACCGGTGCCCTCATAGCTATGTCACACCCCCTGACCACACTCCCCTCAGCCCACAAACACATAAGCAATAACCACACGGCAATCACACGAGTTATTTTGCTAATTTTAATTTTGTAGCAAGTTTATACAAAGATGAATTATTAAGGTTTTGTCTATAAATAGATGCTTAAAAAACACCCAGCATTCTTTAAGTAAGCATTCTAAAAACCTTTATCGTCAACATACGCAATCGGAATGATAACTACCGTCAAATGTGCAGAATTGGAGCTATAGCTCAGTAGGGGGCGCTGTACCAGGGCAGCTTCGCTCTTCTCCACGTCAGAATGAATCATATGGTTATATGGGATTATGGTGATTGTAGTTTTTACCTGTCAGAGCATGGCAAGCTGACGTGTGAGCAACACAGCATGATTCCTGAAGGATTCTCATGGGTTTCATAATGAAATGCTAAGTGCCTTGAACTACAGCTGCGCTGCGCGGCGCTCAGTGGCTCGTGCTGCTGCTGCGCTTCTGTTCGCATGGACTCGTTATTGGCAAACCAAACATTACAGACGCTGCTGCAACGGTCCACAGCACCTGTGTGTCCCTGTCTGGAAAATGTCATGGTTACACACTTCAGGAAGTGCAAGACGATCCAGACTGCAACGCACTCGGCACAGAATCAACACAGACTGAAAACACTTTGATGAAAGATAAAATGATTTACTGAAAGATTGAATAAGGCGGTTTATAAAGAAACTGAATAAGAAAGGCAGAGAGGTGAGAGAGACAGAAAAAGTTAGTTGAAATTCATCTGAAAGCAGAGTGAGTATGGGAAGGATGGACAGACTCACATTTGGGCTCCAAATGAACTCGGTGCCATCTGGGACTCCCGTCTCTCTCCACCAGAGCAGGATGGAAAGAAATGAGAAGACCAGTACATGCATCATGGTGAACTCCTACCTCCGAAATTCCTTTTCCCATATCAGGTGGCCAACAAGGTTGGATGGACGAGAATTTCAGAATGGACCTACTACTGTAGCAGTGGTGAGCAGTGGGGTTGACACATGGCACTGTGGGTCCACCAAGCTTCATCTGCATTGGGCTCCATCTGCATTCGAACAGCCGTTCCACACGCACCCTAATCTGTGTGAGGATTCTGAGCAGCAGCTAAGCCACCCAGCCACCCTCGCCTGGCTGCAGAACACTGAGTGGGGCTTCCACAGTCGATTGGACAGCCTGTCTGTACCTGCAGTCAGTGTTACATCATGAACAGCTTCCTGGCTGGTGTGCGTCCACGGGGACTGCAGGGAGACCTGGCAGTGCTGCATAGCTGGGCTGCCTGGAGCATCGTGTGGTGTGAACCCACCATCGGGAGTGTGGTGTGTGTGTGCATACATGTACATGCTGATTTTAGATTCACATTTTTGTACACAAAAAGAAACTATTTTGCACATTGCTTATTACATATGTGTACTATTTTTTGCTTTTAAACATTATTTATGCATAAATATGAGAGAATAAAAAAAATTCACAATAAACAGATGAAAACAACCACAAAATCAAAACTCCTGCCAATGGGATCATTAAAAACAAGTTCATGCCCAGTTAGTTCTCGTGTAAGAGTTCCGCCTGGATCACAGAGGCCTTCTGATTAGCCATAACCTGGTTATAGTGGCTGGTGTTCTTATAGTGTTTGGAATGCTGGTTTTCCTGACTATTTTCATCGTTTTATATAATGCTGCTGCCATCCAATCAGAAGCACCTCAGAACAGTGTAGAAGACTGCCTCTTCAGAAGCTAAGCGCATCTCCAAAAGCCAGGCTCCTCTGTATGGAACCTCTCAGGCCAAAACAATGTGAAGATGATGTTTACTGCCAATTACAGAAAGGATTCATCTTCTGCGTTATTCGTTATTGCTGCAGGTCGTCATACAAGCTATTACCTTCTGTTCGGCTGTAGCCTAAAACATCTAGAGAAACAGATCGCAGCATATCCGGGCACACCAGGCCGTTTTCCTTGAGCCACACCTGAAACACTTTTATAACACACGCATGACATTCCCCCTTGAAATTTCATTTCTTGTTAACAACTTGTTGTCAGCTTTTCTAAACACAGATCATGTCAGCTAGGATCATTTGGTGTTCTTCAGCCTCCTACCTGACCATAACACATTCTGTTGCCTCATAGTTTGGCTGGTGCTGAGAATGGTCATCCTTGGACTCTCAAATCGGGTTGTTGTGATCTCGTCGCAATGGTTATGGTTTGGATTCGTGTCAGAGAATGTCATTATTAATAAGCCCTTATATGATCACAAATTCAATAAGTGAAATCACAGACAAAAGATGCGACTTACATGGTCATGAATACACAGCAATCAAACTAATGGAAATACTTTTTATACTGTCCAAGAACATCTGATTAGCTAGTAATGTTTCATCCAAACATTAATGCATTATTAAAGGAGATTATATTAAACATTATCTGCTCTATCCTACACAAGCTTCAAACATGGCAACAAAGACATCTTTAAATTGTGAAAGAGCCATGTCAAAGTGCACTGAACCTCTGGAAGCACTTCGACTTGTGTTTGTCAAATGCTACAAGTTCAAGTCAACATTGTTTTTAAGATCTGTACAAAAACATAACAGGTAAAACTGAACACATCGTATTGCTAAAGACCAAACACAAGCCGTGTTCAGTCAGAATATGGAACTGCTGGCTGCGTTCAACCAGAGTACAGACCTCCTGGCCACGTTGAATCGGAGTACAGACCTCCTGGCCACGTTGAATCGGAGTACAGACCTCCTGGCCACGTTGAATCGGAGTACAGACCTCCTGGCCACGTTGAATCGGAGTACAGACCTCCTGGCCACGTTGAATCGGAGTTCAGACCTCCTGGCCGCATTCAATCGTAGAACAGACCTCCTGGCCACGTTGAATCGGAGTACAAACCTCGTAGCCGTGTTGAATCGAAGTACAGACCTACTGGCCATATTGAATCGGAGTACAGACCTCCTGGCCACGGTGAATCGGAGTACAGACCTCCTGGCCACATTCAATCGTACAGACCTCCTGGCCACGGTGAATCGGAGTACAGACCTCCTGGCCACGGTGAATCGGAGTACAGACCTCCTGGCAGTGTTCAGATGGGGTGCAGAACTCTTGAGCTTCAAAGATTTCAAAACAGTCACATTTATTGAGCTTGTTTGGGGTCCTGTAATGGAACCAATAAAGACAGAACATACTTCTGTCTTATTCCCTAAAATTCCACCAGTGAACTGTGATATTTACACCTCCTGGAGACAGGCAGCATCAGAAGTTTGTTTGCTTTACTCTACCCTACTCTGCTTTACCTTACTGTAATATACCCAACTGTATTCTATCGCATTCTGCCATGCACTACCCTACTCTTGTGATTTTAAGTTTCAGTCCAGCTCCTACAAGTCCACTACACATGATGATGAACGAAGCTTGGAGTTTGGAGTTGGAGTTGAAGTTTGGTTTTGTTGTGGAGTTTCTGGAGCTGACCTCTATACCCATCCTGCTGCTAAGTGTTGGAGCCCATCTACAGTCCTGCCCAGACTCCTGGAAGACATTCAGGTGCCCTCCACGTGTCCTTAAGATGCCCCCAAGAGTCCACTGGTGCTCAGGCTTTGAAGAGGGGTCCCATCATCAAAGCTCCCAGCTCCATAGGAAAGTCTGTGAACATCTGGAGGATAACCCTG
Source organism: Brachyhypopomus occidentalis (assembly GCA_020368025.1). NCBI lineage: Eukaryota > Metazoa > Chordata > Actinopteri > Gymnotiformes > Hypopomidae > Brachyhypopomus > Brachyhypopomus occidentalis. Next base: position 143,951 of record JAGXOD010000102.1, read on the forward strand.
GTGTCTGTGAACATCTGGAGGATAACCCTGGTGTCTGTGAACATCTGGAGGATAACACTGGTGTCTGTGAACATCTGGAGGATAACCCTGGTGTCTGTGAACATCTGGAGGATAACACTGGTGTCTGTGAACATCTGGAGGATAACACTGGTGTCTGTGAACATCTGGAGGATAACACTGGTGTCTGTGAACATCTGGAGGATAACACTGGTGTCTGTGAACATCTGGAGGATAACACTGGTGTCTGTGAACATCTGGAGGATAACACTGGTGTCTGTGAACATCTGGAGGATAACACTGGTGTCTGTGAACATCTGGAGGATAACACTGGTGTCTGTGAACATCTGGAGGATAACACTGGTGTCTGTGAACATCTGGAGGATAACACTGGTGTCTGTGAACATCTGGAGGATAACACTGGTGTCTGTGAACATCTGGAGGAGCCTGGTGTCTGTGAACATCTGGAGGATAACACTGGTGTCTGTGAACATCTGGAGGATAACACTGGTGTCTGTGAACATCTGGAGGATAACACTGGTGTCTGTGAACATCTGGAGGATAACACTGGTGTCTGTGAACATCTGGAGGATAACACTGGTGTCTGTGAACATCTGGAGGATAACACTGGTGTCTGTGAACATCTGGAGGGTGAACATCTGGAGGATAACACTGGTGTCTGTGAACATCTGGAGGATAACCCTGGTGTCTGTGAACAACACTGGTGGTGAACATCTGGAGGATCTGGAACATCTGGAGGATAACCCTGGTGTGAACATCTGGAGGATAACATCTGGTGTCTGTGAACATCTGGAGGATAACACTGGTGTCTGTGAACATCTGGAGGATAACACTGGTGTCTGTGAACATCTGGAGGATAACACTGGTGTCTGTGAACATCTGGAGGATAACACTGGTGTCTGTGAACATCTGGAGGATAACACTGGTGTCTGTGAACATCTGGAGGATAACACTGGTGTCTGTGAACATCTGGAGGATAACACTGGTGGTGTCTGTGAACATCTGGAGGATAACACTGGTGTCTGTGAACATCTGGAGGATAACACTGGTGTCTGTGAACATCTGGAGGATAACACTGGTGTCTGTGAACATCTGGAGGATAACACTGGTGTCTGTGAACATCTGGAGGATAACACTGGTGTCTGTGAACATCTGGAGGATAACACTGGTGTCTGTGAACATCTGGAGGATAAACACTGGTGTCTGTGAACATCTGGAGGATAACACTGGTGTCTGTGAACATCTGGAGGATAACACTGGTGTCTGTGAACATCTGGAGGATAACACTGGTGTCTGTGAACATCTGGAGGATAACACTGGTGTCTGTGAACATCTGGAGGATAACACTGGTGTCTGTGAACATCTGGAGGATAACACTGGTGTCTGTGAACATCTGGAGGATAACACTGGTGTCTGTGAAACATCTGGAGGATAACACTGGTGTCTGTGAACATCTGGAGGATAACACTGGTGTCTGTGAACATCTGGAGGATAACACTGGTGTCTGGAACATCTGGAGGATAACACTGGTGTCTGTGAACATCTGGAGGATAACACTGGTGTCTGTGAACATCTGGAGGATAACCTGGTGGTGTCTGTGAACATCTGGAGGATAACACTGGTGTCTGTGAACATCTGGAGGATAACACTGGTGTCTGTGAACATCTGGAGGATAACACTGGTGGTGTCTGGTGTCTGTGAACATCTGGAGGATAACACTGGTGTCTGTGAACATCTGATAACACTGGTGTCTGTGAACATCTGGAGGATAACCCTGGTGTCTGTGAACATCTGGAGGATAACACTGGTGTCTGTGAACATCTGGAGGATAACACTGGTGTCTGTGAACATCTGGAGGATAACACTGGTGTCTGTGAACATCTGGAGGATAACACTGGTGTCTGTGAACATCTGGAGGATAACCTTGGTGCCTTGGCAGCCTGTGTGGCTGTAGACCCTTTTGCTCAGGCTTCATCACACGCAATTAGCTGCATGTGGACCAAGTGGCTGATGACATCTGTGTTCCAGGCTGTCTGGTCGTGGAGCCCTGTAGGTTCACCTGGGGCCAAAAGATACTCTGGACCCATCTCCATGGAGACAGACCCGGATGACGGATGACAGGAGGGCTGGATATTTAAATCGCATCGCTGTACTTCACTGTCCTGTGAGACAAGCTGTTCAAAATTGGTGAAACCTCAACAACTGCATTTTCTGCAGGCCTGAGGAGGGGAGACTGTGTTATTTAGGTGGTGTTCCTATAGTTTAGCACTAGTATAAAGTGAGTGGAGAGGAAAAGGGCCTGATGAGGGGAGACTGTGTTATTTAGGTGGTGTTCCTATAGTTTAGCACTAGTATAAAGTGAGTGGAGAGGAAAAGGGCCTGATGAGGGGAGACTGTGTTATTTAGGTGGTGTTCCTATAGTTTAGCACTAGTATAAAGTGAGTGGAGAGGAAAAGGGCCTGATGAGGGGAGACTGTGTTATTTAGGTGGTGTTCCTATAGTTTAGCACTAGTATAAAGTGAGTGGAGAGGAAAAGGGCCTGATGAGGGGAGACTGTGTTATTTAGGTGGTGTTCCTATAGTTTAGCACTAGTATAAAGTGAGTGGAGAGGAAAAGGGCCTGATGAGGGGAGACTGTGTTATTTAGGTGGTGTTCCTATAGTTTAGCACTAGTATAAAGTGAGTGGAGGGGAAAAGGGCCTGAGGAGGGGAGACTGTGTTATTTAGGTGGTGTTCCTATAGTTTAGTATAAAGTGAGTGGAGGGAAAAAAGGGCCTAGTATTTAATAGTTTGCACTAGTATGGAGTGGAGGGGAAAAGGGCCTGAGGAGGGGAGACTGTGTTATTTAGGTGGTGTTCCTATAGTTTAGCACTAGTATAAAGTGAGTGGAGGGGAAAAGGGCCTGAGGAGGGGAGACTGTTATTTAGGTGGTATTCCTATAGTTTAGCACTAGTATAAAGTGCACTTATTCCAACATTGAGACTTTGCACTCTGATTCCTGTAATTCTGCCTCATCTTGGCTCCTTTTCCAAAGCATTTGGAGTCCAAAACAGGAAATCCTGTCCAAAACAGGAAACCCCTTCATATATTCCTCTTACATCTTCATGACCCTGTAACACCAGGTACACCACCCTCTTACACCACCCTTTGCTCTCTACTGCTATTACGTTCAGCCAAATGTGTCCTATTCATGTGATCAACACACTGAATTCCCAGCCAGAAGCAGTGTGGCAACATCCGCTTTAGTAGTAGATATATGTGGCGGGAAGTCTGGCTCTGGATGAGGAACTAGAGGCTTTGGCTCTACCACATCACGAAGGGGCCATCGTTAATTACAGCACCCCCTGCTGTGTGGTGTCTGCCATCACAGCTGTCAGACGCAGGCCAGCAAACAGATTGGAGCAGCATGGAGAGGCTGAGATCCAGCAGCAGCAGCCATCAGTCATCTGCCCCTGCCTGGGAGAGCTCAGTGCAGTGCAGCACCCAGCCCTGCATCCTGCCCCACGCTAGCGCAGCAACGGTCCTGTCTGTGTGGACTAGTACAGCATTAAACACCTCCCTGTGTGGACTAGTACAGCATAAACACCTCCCTGTGTGGACTAGTACAGCATTAAACACCTCCCTGTCTGGACTAGTACAGCATTAAACACCTCCCTGTCTGGACTAGTACAGCATTAAACACCTCCCTGTGTGGACTAGTACAGCATTAAACATCTCCCTGTCTGTGTGGACTAGTACAGCATTAAACACCTCCCTGTCTGGACTAGTACAGCATTAAACACCTCCCTGTCTGGACTAGTACAGCACTAAACACCTCCCTGTCTGGACTAGTACAGCATTAAACACATCCCTGTCTGGACTAGTACAGCATTAAACACCTCCCTGTCTGGACTAGTACAGCATTAAACACCTCCATGTCTGGACTAGTACAGCATTAAACACATCCCTGTGTGGACTAGTACAGCATTAAACACCTCCCTGTCTGGACTAGTACAGCATTAAACACATCCCTGTCTGGACTAGTACAGCATTAAACACCTCCCTGTCTGGACTAGTACAGCATTAAACACCTCCCTGTCTGGACTAGTACAGCACTAAACACCTCCCTGTCTGGACTAGTACAGCATTAAACACCTCCCTGTCTGGACTAGTACAGCATTAAATACCTCCCTGTCTGGACTAGTACAGCATTAAACACCTTCCTGTCTGGACTAGTACAGCATTAAACACCTCCCTGTCTGGACTAGTACAGTACAACATGGGTCTCTGCCGGGACTAGCATGGCATACCATCTATTCCACCCTCACGTGTGAAGGCTTAGTGTACATTTTGGGTTGTGTTTCCAATTTCAGCATAGGTCGCCCAGTGTTAGACACTCAAACTAATTTCTTTTTTTCTGTGAGACAAACAGGATGTCATGACAACTTTTCACTACTTTTGGCAGTTAAGTAAGTCTACAAAATAACTGCCATGTCTGTGTTGCATTCTGAAAACATCCGCCCCAAAATAGTGGTATCATCAAGGGAATGCATGCATCAAAATAGCACTGCAATCTAGCTACTTTTATGAGCAAAAGCATCCTGTGGTCCTGATGCAGGATGCACCGAACCTATGAGAATCATGGCCAGTCACTCCTGAAATAGAACAAAATTTTTTTTGTATCTACAGCAGAAAAGACACACTTTCTGAACTCTTACCTAGCTAACTAGACAGTTGCTTGTCTGTTGCTATGACACTCCCATCTCCTCAGGCCACTGTTGTCCCAGGTGATTTCTGTCTGAGATTCATGTTGCCTATAGCTGTGCTCTTTATCATCTGTATGGGGTGATGATGCAAACACCACTGGAGAGGAGGTCTCATGACTACATGCATGAGCATTGTAGACAACGCCATTGACCCGTCTGACTGGCAGGAGTAAAACTTGTAAAATTCCCACATCTGTGCCTCCATCAGTACCCAAGCCTAATAAAAATGTCCTCAACCCAGTTAACACCTGAGCATCCTCCCATTGCCCCTTTGAAATCTTTTCCTATAAACTCCTGAGAACAAACCATGTCTCCTGTCAACCCAGTCCTAAACCCCATGAGACTGTCTACAAACCAGAAAACAATTAACTCTATCCCCAACCCAGTTTACACCAGCTGTCTCTAATTCAGTTAATGACCATGTCCCCAACCCAGTTTACACCAGCTCTGTCATTAACCTTCACAGCTCTGCTTGCTTTCCCTTCCCTCGTGCTCCTGTCTTCTCACCTCTCGTAGCATCTGTCTAAGTGACGTCTCCCCTGTGTCAGCTGGAGGTTTGATGGCAGCTGACAGCACAAGGGTGTGAGGTCTCATGGGACACGGGGCTCATGAGAAGGTTCCATTCCATCACTCTACTCTTTCTGCAGAACCACAGACATCAGATGGCTAAGAGACTTAATGGAAGGTAGATTAAAAAGATGACCTGGAGATCCCAAAGCACCATGAGAGTCTGCGCACTCACTAAAATTCTTTCTTTTTTGTTTACTAAATGTGTGTTGTCAGCGGTAAGAACTACGGAACTAGAATTAACATCATGACATCTTATTAATCCAATTTAATCTACCATATTTGTAAATGTAAACCTTCAGATTAGCCTTGAAAGTCTGATCCTCCCTGTCCTCTCCTGTCCATCACTCAAGGCCTCCGCTTTCACACAGTCACCTCCGTTTTGCTGTTCGTCGGCAGCTTGTGTTTGGGTAGGAGGTGGGGGGACAGTCTGTATCCCATAGGTTGAGGGAACAGCTCAGGCAGTGTCTCTATGCTAAAATGGTGCTTGTAGTAGGCCTGGTGTCTGCTGCCGTGGTGGGACAGTGGCAGCTGCTGGTGGCCCATAAGGGGCACGTGATGCTGGGCGGGGCTCTTAACAGGGTCCCAGGCTCTGAAGGCTGAACTGGAGGTGAGGGGGTGGGTGTTGGTCTTGGAGATCTTGGGCTTTGGGAGGTGGGTGGGTGTGATGGTGATTGCAAGTGGGGCGTGGATATCGGGTGGAGGGAGGAAGGGCTTGTCTTTTGGGTGGAGAATGATGGGCTGGAAGGTGGAAGGAGAAGGCTGGTGGTACGTGTAGTCCACCACAGGGTAACTCTTGTAGTAGTCTCTGGCAGGTGGATGATCTACTGTGAGAAACAAGGAGAATGGACAAAATTATACAAGGCATTTAGAATATATAACACAAACTGTTAGTTTATGGTATAGGGTGTATATATAAAGAGGCTATTATACTGATAATGAATAGGTGTGAAAGGATCTATTGTCAAGAGCTGTATATTAATATCAGCTAGTAGATTTAAGGACTGCAATGCCTGACACAGACACACACACACACACACACAGCAAATAAATTACAAGTCTGGTTTAGTTTGCTTGACTGCTTGAGACTTATGAGTGTTAGATATTTTAATATTATATTACATAATAGTAGCTCATTAGTATTTGAAATTCAAATGGTTTGTTATCAGTATTCAGTATTAAATTAATTTTGGAGACATGTACAGACTAGAACCTTGAGATGATTGTTCTGGTTCTCTCCAGTGTTACAGCAGCTTCAGTGGGACGTGGGAGAACATGTTGCACTGGCAAATCCCCCAGAAATGGAGTTCACTTTGAAAAGGCTTCTCTAATACTGCTAATGTTAATTACTTCGGGGCTTTTGCCTTTAAAGGTTCATCAGGAGGCTGTGACGCTCAGCAGCTCCGTTAAGCCTCCCTGTGTGGTCTTGAGTTGACAGGTCATCCCTCGTCAGGCCTTTAAACCAAGGCTCTTCCTGCCTGCACATGTATGCGTGTAGGAATGCGTGAGTACTGGCGCGTGCATGTCTGCATTGGGACGATGACATCAGAGGACCACAGATCCATTCGGTGGCTTCACATGCACAGGAAGTGCAAGTGGAGGGAACATATGTCCCTGAGCAGGCAAGTCTCCCTCGCCTCCCGTGGTCTCACGGCTTTGATCTGCCCATATTCTCTCTCTGTCCCTCTCCCTCTCTCTGTCTCTCTCCCTCTCTGTCCCTCTCCCTCTCTCTGTCCCTCTCCCTCTCCCTCTCTCCATCATTCTCCTCAAATCCTCTATCTTTGGTCCTGTCTTTTGGTTCTGTTTTTCCACCTCTCCCACTTTCTTCTTCTCTCCGCCTCCCTCACTTCCTGTTCCTCCTTCTCTCGTGTTTTTAATTAAGGTAGCATTTGGGCCAATGACCTGCTGACACACCTGTCGCTCGTTGGCCGTGCTCCTCTGTCCTTCGCTCAGGCCCCTCCCACTCTCACTCTTCCTCCGTTTGATCTCTCTGTCCTTTCACTGACTTTGACTGCACCGTTGGAATCGAGCCGATTCCAGGTGAAATCATCCACGTACAATGTGTGTGTGTCAGTGTGTGCATGTACCATGTGTGTGTAAATGTGTGTGTGTACTGGTCCTAAGCATATGGCTGCAGAGTCTTTACGCAAGCAATAACTGAGGTACAGACATATGCAGTGTGGCTGTGTGTGTGTGGGTGGTAGTGGGGGAGGGAGTGACCCATTTAGTCTACATGAAAAAATGTCCCTAGTGCAAAAGTCTGGGTAACATTGTGGATTATAAGATCTGGTGTCTCATACTTTTATTCGTACATCAGTCTTCTGCATGTGGTTATTTAAGAGGTCAGTGGTGGAGGGCTAGAAAGCAACATTTGAGTTTGCATGTGATAAGCACCAAATACAAATATCTTTTTTAAAATGTGGGTGTATTAAACACACATATGCACAAATGCATGTACACACATGCAGCCCTGCCTGTCATATATTCATATTAAATATTGTAGGTTCATGATATGAGGTTACATGGACGAGATCCAGATCTGCTCCATTCAAACTCCACTGGAGTTCCACAAGGAACAACGTTTGTTCCTCTCAACTTTTAGTGAAGTCATATCCTCACTTGGTGTCCATGTCTGTGCTAACAATCATAAACTGAGATTCTCCTTCCCACCTTCCGACACTCGTGTTTCTGCTTGTGTCTCTTTCAGGCCTAGCAGGCATCTCTTCATGCATGGCAGCTTATCACTCGAAGCTAAATCTCATCAAGACTGAGCTGCTCTATGTCGCTGGAGATGCCTTCCCAAGTTAAGCCCTTGGTATCTTGCTAGAGAACAGACAGGCTTCCTTTCAGTGCCATCAGACTCCTGCAGCTCAGAACGCTGCATTCTCTCCTCTGGGCTCCATGGAATTACATTTCCCAGCCTGTCCATACAGCTGAACCACTGTTTGTTTTGAAGACTCACCTCTTCACTGACTCACTAAGTACTTAAACCCTGTCTTCTTTTCCACTCAAGGGATTAAGCTTGATAGTATTCTTAACCCTAACCTTCTATTGTCACATAAGGATGTGTATTTGTTAGAGAGTACAAAGCACTTCTGTAAGTCCCTCAGTGTAAGGGTGTGTGCGTGCCCCATACACGCGTCCTACAGGCAAATGGGGGGCAGAGCTGTCCTGGATTGTGGGGGTGCGTAGGGCTCAGGGCAGGAGGAGTTGGAGCAGGAATGATGCGTCCTATGACCAGAAGCTGGACTGTTTATCCACAGGCGTATCTGATCTGTGTGTGTGTGTGTGTGTGTGTATGTGTGTGTGTGTGTGTGTGTGTGTGTGTGTGTGTGTGTGTGTGTGTGTGTGTAAAATGCTTGAGAGATGCATTCTGCAGCAGTTGTGGTGTCTGTGAGTGCACTCACTACGACGTGGCTACACCCACAGCAGGCTTAGAGCATCTAAAACCTCTGAACAAAGAGGTGATCCAGAGGCCAGAGAGAGAGAGAGAGAGAGAGAGAGAGAGAGAGGCAGCTGAGGAGAGATAGAAGGATGGAGGAGTAGAGAATCAGAAAACCAGAGCGGTGGGAGGGAGGGAGATTTAGAGAGCTGGAGAGATGGAGTGAGGCAAACGGGTGAGTCCTGCTGGACAGCAGTGTGGATGACCTTTTGCCTTTGACCTTTTGCCTTTGTGATCAGTAACTGGCAGAAACGTGACCTCCCCCTCTACATTGCACACCTTGACCTGCCATACCTGACTCACACCTCTACCTCAGACACCTCTACCTCACATGCCTCTATAAACAATACAGTGGATGTAGATGTATTATTAACATACAAATTAATAAGACATTTTATAGCGAATAGAAATAGGCATTAGATCAGGGTCTAAATAGTAATGAATGTATCTTTTCTTGTGTTTTCGCTGATCTTATGGTCTTATGGTCCTGCAAAATCTAGTTTCTGTTTTCCCCAGTAATAGTTTCAGTTTTTCTGTATCAGTCGGTGTTGGAAAGGTGGGGATTTTGTTATAACTTTATGCAGAAAAGATGTTGTTATAATTCTATGCAGATAGGATTAACTGATGATTTTGCATTGTGGACATGAATGAACGTAATAACTCTTGAAAGTTCAGTCTCTCCCGACACGTGCTTGTCACTCAAACATGACTCACTCACACACGCCTCAACCTCACAAGCCTGTACCTCACACACCTGTGACTCATGGTTATGTGACAACTATTTATGAACAGAGACAGGGAAAAGGAATAATAAGAGGAAGAAACTGTGTGTGTGTGTGTGTGTGTGTGTGTGTGTGTGTGTGTGTGTGTGTGTGTGTGTGTGTGTGTGCATGTGTGTGTGTTACCCATGGGTTTGAGAGCCGAGTCTTTCTTGTAGGCCATGCTGAGGTTATTGTGGGGGTGATAGAGAGTCACAGCAGGAGTCAGAGACGGAAGAGCTGCATTATTCAGATGATTCTGATCTACAGATGGAGAGGGAAAGACAGAAGGAGGAGAGAGAGATGGGGAAGAAAAGAGGAATATGGTGGGGGGAGTGGATAGCAGGAATGGGGAAGAGAATAAAAAATAGGGAGAGTGACAAAAACACACATTAGTTCAGAAAGGCAGGCAACGGGTCCAGACAATAAGCTGCAGACATAGAAGTTGCAGATGAATATGGGAGCCACGTTTGGTGCTTTGTGCTCTTCTGTAGCCTCACAAAGAAATAAGAAGTGTGGAGACATTGTAAATGTCCTGAAGTCTGCACTACACTCAAATGTCAAACTGTCCCCAGGGACCAAATCATACATAGGCATTAGCAGGCACATTAGCATGCGCGTTTGTCCTAGCTGTGCATGTGCCACAATAACACAGCATTGCTAATTAATAATGCATCAGCTCACACAGTAAAAATGCACAAGAAACACGCAGACTAACTTTATTTAAATATGTCCAGTCACATAGAAAGAAAGCGATGAAGGCATTGTTATATAGAATGTGTTATTACATGGCCTAGTTATTACAGTGCAGTAGTTGAGGATGTGACTGAAGATGTGATGTGTGCATACTAAAAAAATATATATTTGAATGTTAACATTATTAATACTATTGTTGTATTTGGAAATGGCTCACAGGTCTCAGATGTATGATAGAGCGGTTCACAGGTCTCAGGTGTATGGTAGAGTGGTTCACAGGTCTCAGGTGTATGGTAGAGTGGTTCACAGGTCTCAGGTGTATGATAGAGTGGTTCACAGGTCTCAGGTGTATGATAGAGTGGTTCACAGGTCTCAGATGTATGGTAGGTTCACAGGTCTCAGGTGTATGATAGAGCGGTTCACAGGTCTCAGATGTATGATAGAGTGGTTCACAGGTCTCAGGTGTATGATAGAGCGGTTCACAGGTCTCAGGTGTATGATAGAGCGGTTCACAGGTCTCAGGTGTATGATAGAGTGGTTCACAGGTCTCAGGTGTATGATAGAGCGGTTCACAGGTCTCAGGTGTATGATAGAGTGGTTCACAGGTCTCAGATGTATGGTAGAGTGGTTCACAGGTCTCAGGTGTATGATAGAGCGGTTCACAGGTCTCAGGTGTATGGTAGAGTGGTTCACAGGTCTCAGATGTATGATAGAGTGGTTCACAGGTCTCAGGTGTATGGTAGAGTGGTTCACAGGTCTCAGATGTATGATAGAGCGGTTCACAGGTCTCAGGTGTATGGTAGAGTGGTTCACAGGTCTCAGGTGTATGATAGAGCGGTTCACAGGTCTCAGGTGTATGATAGAGCGGTTCACAGGTCTCAGGTGTATGATAGAGCGGTTCACAGGTCTCAGGTGTATGATAGAGCGGTTCACAGGTCTCAGGTGTATGATAGAGTGGTTCACAGGTCTCAGATGTATGATAGAGTGGTTCACAGGTCTCAGGTGTATGATAGAGTGGTTCACAGGTCTCAGGTGTATGATAGAGTGGTTCACAGGTCTCAGATGTATGGTAGAGCGGTTCACAGGTCTCAGGTGTATGATAGAGCGGTTCACAGGTCTCAGGTGTATGATAGAGCGGTTCACAGGTCTCAGGTGTATGATAGAGCGGTTCACAGGTCTCAGGTGTATGGTAGAGTGGTTCACAGGTCTCAGGTGTATGATAGAGTGGTTCACAGGTCTCAGATGTATGGTAGAGCGGTTCACAGGTCTCAGGTGTATGATAGAGCGGTTCACAGGTCTCAGGTGTATGATAGAGCGGTTCACAGGTCTCAGGTGTATGATAGAGCGGTTCACAGGTCTCAGGTGTATGATAGAGTGGTTCACAGGTCTCAGGTGTATGATAGAGCGGTTCACAGGTCTCAGATGTATGATAGAGCGGTTCACAGGTCTCAGGTGTATGGTAGAGTGGTTCACAGGTCTCAGATGTATGGTAGAGCGGTTCACAGGTCTCAGGTGTATGATAGAGTGGTTCACAGGTCTCAGGTGTATGATAGAGTGGTTCACAGGTCTCAGATGTATGGTAGAGCGGTTCACAGGTCTCAGGTGTATGATAGAGCGGTTCACAGGTCTCAGATGTATGATAGAGTGGTTCACAGGTCTCAGGTGTATGATAGAGCGGTTCACAGGTCTCAGGTGTATGATAGAGCGGTTCACAGGTCTCAGGTGTATGATAGAGTGGTTCACAGGTCTCAGGTGTATGATAGAGCGGTTCACAGGTCTCAGGTGTATGATAGAGCGGTTCACAGGTCTCAGGTGTATGGTAGAGTGGTTCACAGGTCTCAGATGTATGGTAGAGCGGTTCACAGGTCTCAGGTGTATGGTAGAGTGGTTCACAGGTCTCAGGTGTATGATAGAGCGGTTCACAGGTCTCAGGTGTATGATAGATCTGTGTACAGGGTGATTGCAGCTACACTGAGAAATGCCAGCCATCCACTTTAAAAATATGTTTATATACAATTATTCTTTTCTATTCTATTTACAGGATGGGACACACAGGATGTGTGTTTATGTACAGGATGTATGATGTGTGTTTCATTTGTATTTTATCTGCAATGAGGGTGATGTATTATATTAAGTCAGCTCCCAATGACCAATGTATCCTGACGTAATCTCTGCAGAGCACTAACAAAGCATGTGTGAATGTGTGCGCTAGCCACTATTACAGAACCTGATTGATGCTCACACACACTCAGTCTTCTGACCTTCAGACCACCTCTGAGCCTGTATCTCCCCCTCAGCTCCACAGTTGGTACGCTCTGGTATGAACTCTGCTCTGAACACAGTAGGATTGGCTCACTGCCACTGCCAGCATGAGGGGAGTTTACTAGTATTAATGCAGCCTCCTAATTGACAAACATAACTCACATCGGCTGAAGTTAGAATGAAGAGAGACAGATAATGAAGATTAAGAGGTACAAAAAGAAGAGATAAAGGAATAGAGATGTGATGGTAAGGGAATTAATAGGTGAAAGATGGAGAGGTATAATGAAGAAGAGAAGAAAACTAGGACAGAGAGGCATACGTGCTGTTCACACTCTCCAAATGGCTGGAGTGTCATAGTAAACTGTCAGGTATGAAATCTAGTTTCCTTTGTTCTGCTGTGGTGGCAGGTCTGGGTTTCAGAGATTTCCAAAATCAGTGTGGTCCACTTACGTTTTAATGTACTGCTCCTATAAAACAGCTAGTTAAAGTAGGACAATAGGGTTGTGAAAAGACGGGAGTCTGGGCTTTTATGGATTGTGTCGTCTAAAGATGCTGTGTTCACAAAGATACAGCAAATGACAAAGAGACGAGAGGATGAGAGAAGTGCAGGAGGAGATGGTTTTATAAATGTACACACATACACACACACACACACACACACACACATCAGACTGCCTTAAGCCCATGTCTCAGACTAATAAGCATGTAAGTTAGAACCCATACAGCATTGTGACTCATATGCGTACACATACACACACACACACACACACACACACACACACACACACACACACACACACACACACAGCACACACACACACACACACACACACGCACACGCACACACACACACACACACACACACACACACACACACACACACACACACACACACAAACACACACACACACTGGAAAAGGCCAGGCAAACACATCAACCTTTACCTTGCTTGACATTTCACTTGGTCTGTATAGATCTTTTAATCTTACACCCTCTGTCGACTTCGTTTTTGTCCTCCGATTCTGTCTCCACTCTATTTTAATCAAATTACTTTATTTATAGATCCTGCTGCCATGTTGTAATTGGCATGTTTATGGTGATTAAGTCCGCAGCTGTGTCGGTGATGACGATGAGAACAATGTAACTCTATTCTGACACACACATTTCCCCTAGGTTCTCAAAGTTTCTTAGCTGTCATAAACAGTGAGTCACTGAACACTTGTGTGTGTGTGTGACTGTGTGTCAGACAGAGAGAGAATGTGCATGTGCGTTTGTGTCAGGGAGAGTGCGCTATGCACTTAAAACATGCTTCATTAGCATGCACTGTTGTTCTAGCTGTGTGTGCACATGCGTTCTCACACACACACACACACACCCACACACACACACACCGTTTCCCACCCTCTCAGATACACACACACACACACACACCCTCTCTCACAACCTCACACACACGCTCTCTCTCTCTCTCTCTCTCTCTCTCACACGCACACACACACACACACACCTTCTCCCACCCTCAGGCCCCCATTTCTTATCCTCTCATTATTAAGTGCAGATTGTTGTTTTCTCCCCTTTCCAGTCACTATTTAGGACCCACAAGTTCCTGCCGTCAGTGCTGTGTGCTGCACGCTGAGCTGTGATAGACGCCAGTTCTGAAGTCTGGCCAGTGACTGACTGCCAGAACTTAGTTCTGACACTGTATCTACAGAGACTGCTAAGAGTTTGTTCTGCTGCATTGTCAGCCCTTTTGTTTGTTGCATAACACACACACACACACACACACACAAATTACGGCAACAGTAGGGAACTTGCTGACACAAGTTACTTTTTAAACAAAATCATTTAACATTTAAAACAGCCAAAATATTTTCTTGGTTACTGAGGATAGGGGAGCGTTTAGGTCTTTACACATAGCATAGTAGCTGTGCGTCTGCCTGTGTGTCTGCCTAAGCCCCTCATTCACTGATGCTGCTTAATCCCCACCACCACAAACACTCTTCCTTCCGCTTTTCCCCTTTAACCTATTGATCCAGACATGGCTTCAGCTGAAAACATGTGATGCCACATGTATGGTATGTGCATGCTTAGAGGAGTCATTTAGTCTGAAGAGGTGTTAATGGGTCACTGTATTAGAGGAGTCATTTAGTCTGAAGAGGTGTTACTGGGTTACTGTGCTAAAGGAGTCATTTAGTCTGAAGAGGTGTTACTGGGTTACTGTGTTAAAGGAGTCATTTAGTCTGAAGAGGTGTTACTGGGAGGCCAAGCCAGTAGCCATTTAGAGAATGTATTACAGTGTGTAAAGGAGCTGTCTGTGGTGCTGAAACTGATCACTAACATGATTGATTTAGGTCTTGAAAAGCATATTAATACTGCTCTAATTAACTTAGATTCAATTCCAGTCAATGTTTTTTTTTATTGAAGTAGCTACGTGCATTTCATATTATTTTAATGTAATGAGTAAAACCAGTAATGAGCTTGGTGGAGCTGTTTGTGGGCCTAGGGTTAGGTTTAGGGTTAGGGTGACGGACACAGCAGGTCATGTGGCCCAGCTGACTCTACACCACCAAGTCTGGGTATCACTTATCTATGCAAAGAATATGAGAGTGTGTGAGACCAAGTTATTACTCTTGTCAGGTATTTCTGACTTGTAAACAATTCCAGGTAAAAAAAAAGATGATGTACAAATAAATGTATGTTTGTCAAAGCTCCAGACGGCATATTATGAACTTGAGAAGCTGTCTTGGTGAGAAGGCTATGATTAAGCCTGTGTACTAAAGATTGTGTTCACTGCATTGAAGACAAATTTGTTTTATTGCCAAGGTGTCACGGATTCCCTTCAGTGTCTGTGTATGATTTACCCAGTAAAATACTCCAGACGACCAGTTTAGACCAGTTTACCTGACACGCATGTTTTTAAATGTAAAGGTCATGACCTCTTTGACATCTCTACACACATGGAACAGAGGAGCCTGAAAAGACCTTTGAATTGAGTACTGCTGCATCTCTATTTCCATGCTAGCCTCTAGCACTATCCTCCCTGATGTAATAATCACTCCTATTTTATTTCTTCTCTCTGTCCTTCCTTCTTTCCGTCTATCTTTCTCTCGCTCTCTCATCTCACTGTCTCTCCTTCACCTCCTCTTTTATTCATTGAGTTCACTCTCCTCCTATCTTTGCCACGGGCTTCTCCTATACTGTAACTTCATCTACCTCCATCCTCACCCTCTGCACGCTTTATTGATATCTGCCTCTTCAACTGCTTGTGTATACAGGTATGGTTATGTATGTGTGTGTGTGTGTGTGTGTGTGTGTGTGTGTGTACTTGGATGTGTGTTAATGTGTGCATTAATGTGAATGTGAGTGTGTCCAGATGGGTCTCTTCGGGGCCACTGTCTTCCTGCAGTGTTATCTGTCCTGTGCTAATGAACTCTTAATTAAACTCTCATTAGAACCTGAGGGTGGGATGAGGAAGAGGAGGAGGGGAAGATGAAGATGAATGACAAGTAAAGCATGTGAGTTCTTCAGTGTTTGGGGTCTGCGTGTAGGTGTGTGTGCGTGTGTGAGAGAGACAAGAGAGAGCGAAGCAGGGAGTAACGGTCTCTAGCTCTCACCCACATGTCCCGAGCGCCGTCCTATCAGCAGGCTTTGGCTCTGGATTCAATTAATTACATCTTAATTAGTACCAGAATTTCGTTAAGCCACTTCCTTTAATCCAGCATGCGGGACAGCAGGGCTCTCGTGTCCCGAGTTAATTATTCAGGCATAACTGACCAACGGGTCAAAAGGTTCCAGACGTCGTGAGCTTCAGCTTCACCATGCGCTTTCACACCGTTTTGAGTTTGAGAAGCAGGAGTGCTAACGGCAGCCGTCTCCGCGGCTGCTTAGGGCTGCTGCCACTGTGCTGCACACTCGTGCCAAACACTCTTTTGTTTCAAAAATTACTTACTGCATCTTTCCAATATGTGCTGCTTGTGTTTGCTTTTATTATTTTTTCACAGATGATTCACATGCCGTTATTTCACATCGACCTTTTGTGACAGCCTTTAGCTGTTTTTGACCGCGTCAGCCTGCCTGTGATCTGTTGGAGTGTCATGATTTAGGTACTGTCATGCAGGAATCAGCAGGGAATGTCCAGAAGTACATATCACTCTATTACAGGGAGACAGAACAATGAAGTGGGGTGTGTGGCCCATACACACTCACCATTGTTGGTCCGCATCGATCGACCAGAGATTCCGTTGGAGCCGATTGGGTGGTGCCCTCCACCTCGGTCCACGCCCCCCACCTCCCCAGGCTGCTTCAGTAGATCAGTCAGGGTCCTAAACATGAACATTTACAGCACAGCTGTCAGCACTGCTTACTGCAAACATTTATACCCATCACAACTGCTTATTATAACCATTTACACACAGTCAACACGATTCGATTGATGGCTAATAATTTATGAATCAGCACTGCCTACAATAAACATGTAAACCCATTAATATTGCTTACTGTAACCATAGTAATGCTTTAATGAAAGGCAATGTTTAAAAGGCTACATGACAGGTCCTTCATGACATGTATATTTATGACAATCTACATAACATACATAAACGTTTAGAAATGCTTATAGAGTGCACACTAATGTGCTACTGATGATAACTGTGAGGTAAGTAATATGCTGTACTCAGTACCATAACTGCCACACCAGATAACAAGAGCAAGTAGCCTTTGACTGGCTTGCCAGTGAAATGAGGATAAGGCTCTCATGCTGTTTTTAAAAGTAAGGTTGTGTCAATTAGAACTCCTTTTAGATAAAGAATAGATTTAGCTAGTCTGAAAGTGTCGAAAATTAAAGTGTCTAAATATAACATTATTATATAAATGATTCAGTCTCTGTAACAAAGAGTATCCAGTTCGTATTCGAGTTTGAAAGCTCAGTTCAAACGAAGCGTTGTAGACACCGTGAGGTTAGGTCTGGCAAAATATCAAAGTTCTTTGGTTTAAAAAAACATGACGGGCCATAATTCACAATTAGTAACAAGTTTAAATAAGTATCACTAGATCGATACTAAATTCGATTTGCATGTTCACTGAAAGTAAATTGTATCTTCTCATTTCACATCGTTTAGCTTGTGAGCAAAAAAAACACGAGTTATATTATCGTTTATGTGTAATATATCCGTGAAAGGAACATACTAATAATCATTTTCACAAGTTATATCATACGCATTTCAAGAAAAATGCTTTGAAAAATTCTATGGAAATTGAAATTCTAGCAAGGTAAAGCTTCGCGGGTAATAGCCGACTTATAAATCCTTTATTAGCTAAACTTAATTTAGCATAGCCTAGCTCGATGTTTCATTCGGTTTATTTTAGCAATATCTCGATTTTTTTACCTCATTTTATTTTAGGAATAGCTCATTTTTTACCTCAGCATATAATAGCAATAGCTAATTTTTACCTCACTTTAGCATTACCTTGGTTCTTACCTCAGTTTAGTTTAGCCTAGCCCAAGTTCTTTTACCTCACTTTATCTTAGCAATACCTCGATTTTTATCTCATCTTTTTAGCATTAGCTGTATTTTATTTCGGCTAATCTTAGCATTAGCTCGATTTCACCTCAGATTACATTAACATTAGGTCGAATTTACCTGTTTAGCCTAGCATTAACTCAGATTTACCTCAGTTGTAGCCGAGTACTAGCCCAAATTTGCCTCATCGGATCTTAGCATTTAGCCCACGTCTCTACCTGGTTTTAACCTATGGAGACTGCAGACTGGCGCTAAAATATAAAATATTTTGATTAAACTGTGATTAAACTCAAGAAAAACAAACAAACAAAAACAAATTACACGTAATGTCAGTAAATAAATCAGAACGGTAACATTTATTATTTTCTTCCATGTTTTATTTAAATAATAAATCCCTATGAAATTGTACCTTCCAGGGATCCACAGCATCCGAATACGTAGCAATGCTTCATTTCCCTCTCTCTCTCTCTCTCTCTCTCTCTCTCTCTCTCTCTCGTCTTTTGCACTTAATGTTTGGCTTATCATTCTTTCACTTGTTTTGACTACACCCTTCTGTTGCTCTGGGAAGACAGTGAGACAGGAGCAGCCCTGTGTGTGTGTGTGTGTGTGTGTGTGTGTGTGTGTGTGTTTGTGTGTCTGGGCACATGTGAGCACTTGTGTTTGTGAGTTTTCTTCTTCAGGCTTAGCTTTGTTTGTTTACTCTTTGTCAGTCTTTTGTGTCCATTCTGTCTCCATGGTAACACAGTACCCCGGTGTCTCTGTCTCTGTGATCCTGCGCTGAGCCCCCAGAACGAGATGGCATCTCTCAGCCCCAAACACCACTACCATGTCTCCACAGCGCCCCCCACAGGCCTGGTCCCCTCAGGCCTTCCCCCACCTCCTTTTAATGCCGCTATTATCAGCCCTGTCAGGGGACAGCAGAAAAGTGCACACCCAGCAGAGGTCAGGTTTTCAGCGAGCTGGATGAACGTTCCCATTCCCACAACGTGCCCACTGCCTGCTGCTCACAGCTATAACACACACCATTTATTTCTCATGGCAACCATCTTTACTTTGGCAGTTCAAATTACCTGTTAAATCATATTAGATAATCTGCTTCTGACATAATAATGAATTCACAAAACAGACCTGAATGTTTCACCTCAGTCACAACCCTGGGCTTCCTTCATGACATCGCAACACTGATTTCAGTTTCCAGGGCTACAAAGTCATGGCAGAGTGGATCTCTGGGACTGTGTTTCCTGGGTGACAGGAGCATTGGTAAGAGGTGGTAAGAACCTGCTCTTTCCTGGTAGGAAACGCAGAGACCTTGTCACAGAGTCAAGATCGCTCTCACTGAAGCTTTACACTACAACTCATCTCTCTCTCTCTCAATCTCACTCACTCTCTGTGCAGTTCCGTTAAACATTGCTTTATTGCCATGAATGTAATAAGATACACTATTGCCAAAGCAGCTAGCAAGAAACACCTAAATATAAACATAGTGTAAATGAGAGATAGTATTGTGGGTTGGAATAGAGCTCTAGAAAGTTATTACAGTATTATTAGTAATCAATTACAAAGTACAAAAACACTAAAGTCAGCACTAATGTTTTTGGGTTCTGTAGCTGAGGAGGGACAGACAGGCTTGGCAGTGAGAGAGACAGGTCAGGTCCCCTTACACAGTACAACTACAGTGAAAGGACCTCATCTCTTTCATCTGTTCATTTAAGTCTAAGGTATCCAGTGGTAGGTAGCCAGATGCAAACAACCAGAGGTAATTAGTAGAGGTAAGTAGCAGCTATGGTTAGGGTAACTAACTAGGTTAGTTAGGTTAGGGTAACTAGGTTAGTTAGGTTAGGGTAACTAACTAGGTTAGTTAGGTTAAGGTTAACCCTAACTAGTGACCCTAACTAGTAACCCTAACTAGTGACCCTAACTAGTAACCCTAACTAGTGACCCTAACTAGTAACCCTAACTAGTAACATGTCTCACACTCGGCTCATCCCACCCAGACCCCCTTCTAAACTAACCAGCTGTTAAATCCTAATAGTCACAAATGCCTCCAAAATTGCTACACACTGTTTTTGAGCAGAATGAGCTGTTTATATATTGAGTGGTGATTGTATATAACCTATTATTATATATGAGCTGTTTATATATGAGTGGTGATTGTATATAACCTATTATTATATATGAGCTGTTTATATATGAGTGGTGATTGTATATAACCTATTATTATATATGAGCTGTTTATGTATGAGTGGTGATTGTATATAACCTATTATTATATATGAGCTGTTTATATATGAGTGGTGATTGTATATAACCTATTATTATATATGAGCTGTTTATATATGAGTGGTGATTATATATAACCTATTATTATATATGAGCTGTTTATATATGAGTGGTGATTGTATATAACCTATTATTATATATGAGCTGTGATTACATATGAGCTGTGATTACATATAACCTATTATTATATATGAGCTGTTTATATATGAGTGGTGATTATATATAACCTATTATTATATATGAGCTGTTTATATATGAGTGGTGATTATATATAACCTATTATTATATGTGAGCTGATTATATATGAGCTGTGATTACATATAACCTATGATTATATATGAGCTGATTATATATTAGCTGTGATTATATATGAGCTGATTATATATGAGCTGTGATTACATATGAGCTGTGATTACATATAACCTATGATTATACATGAGCTGATTATATTAGCTGTGATTATATATGAGCTGATTATACATGAACTGTGATTACATATGAGCTGTGATTACATATAACCTATGATTATATATGAGCTGATTATATATTAGCTGTGATTATATATGAGCTGATTATACATGAGCTGTGATTACATATGAGCTGTGATTATATTCGAACTGTGATTATACACGAGCTGTGATTATATATGAGCTGTAATTATATATAAGCTATAATTATATATGAGCTGTAATTATTCAATCATGGGCATGTGTGTTTGTGTGTGCATGTATATGTGTGTGCATGCATCTTTGCAAGCATGCATGCATGGAGGTGTGTGTGTGTGCATGCATGGAGGTGTGTGTGTGTGTGTGCATGGTGTGTGTGTGTGTGTGCATGGTGTGTGTGTGTGTGTGTGTGTGCATGGAGGTGTGTGTATGCTTGTTTGTGTGTGTGCTTGTGTGTCCTATTCCTGTCTATCCCTGCGGTCTATAATTAAGCTGTCACACTCTAGCAGCCCCACTGCAGCTCCACTGCAGCTAATCAGCTGTGAGAGCAGGAGCTCTGGGCTTTTACAGCACCTCTCACTGCTGCAGGCTATGGCACACACACACACACACACACACACACACTCACACACACTCACACACACTCATGCTTTCACGCACAGTGGAACATGCCCACACACATGCACATAGATATACAGACATGCGTGCACACACAGCTACACAACACCCAGACACACACAAACAGAATACAAATAATGTCTAAACATTTGTCTTTGGTACATTACAATTTAGGTTTTGTGCCACATTACATTTTTGTTTTTTTGGCACCAAAGTAGCATGTGTGTGTGTTTGCGTGTTTGTTTGTACATGTGTGTTTGTTTATAAGCATTTACATGTGTGTCTAAGAGAGATATACAAGGTAAGGAAAGGTTATATGTTTAGAACATAAGGGAATTAAAAACATCACCCCAGGAAGATTTGTACAAAAACGATTCCATATAAAAGTAGAGGAACGGGTTATCTGTAAGTGTGTGTGTGTGTGTGTTTAAATGTTGAGAGTTCTGTTTAGTTATTTTTAAATCTGATATGCGGTCGTCTCTCTCTTTATGTCTGTCTCTCTCTGTCTCTCTCTGTCTCTCTCTGTCTCTCTCTCTCTCTTCCTCTTCTGTCTGCGACAGCTTGTGCTTACATTGTCATCACACTTCAGTCACTTAAATGAAGCATAACACCACCATCAGTCTCTGTCAGCACCTTTCGACAGTGTGTATTTGTGTGTGTGTGTGTGTGTGTGTGTGTGTGTGTGGGTGTGTGGCGTGTGTAATGTTCCATAGATTCCATTACCTGTCTTGGTTTGATCTGTTAAAACTTAGCCTTCCTGAGTGACCTCTCTGCAGCTCTTTTCCCAGGTTCACACACTCACACCAGGTTCACACACACACACACACACACACACACACACACACACATACCTGGTTCCCAGGTTCACACACTCACTCCTGGTCCATCCACATGTGTATGTGTGAGTATAGTGGACATCACGGGTCAGCTGTATGAGTATAGTGTTTTATCTGGAAATTACCACATGGTGCAGTGTAGTGTTTGAGCAGGGTGAGTGAGATTGCACTCTAGCACAGCGTACTACACAGTCCTGCACTACACAGTCCTGCACTACACAGTCCTGCACTACACAGTCCTGCACTACACAGTCCTGCACTACACAGTCCTGCACTACACAGTTCTGCAGTAGTCCCTCTGATCCAATGTCAGCTCATTCCTCTCCAGTTAGTTTCTCTTTCACTCTATCTGTCTCTTTCCCTATACCTCTCACTACCTCCCTCCCTCTCTTTCTCACTCTCTCTCATTCTGTCTTTCTTTTCTAGTGTGTGTGCATTTGTGTGTGTGCATGTGTCTGGTTCACTACACCCGTCAGCTTAAATCAGGTCTGTGAAGCAGCAACATAACAAAATGCCCTCTGATTCACACACACACACACACACACCACACATCACACAGCCTGCAGCATCTCTGCAGAAGCCTGGGTGTAAGGGCCGTTTACCTTTCCACTACTACGCACACGCACATCAAACCACAGTGTACATGTCACGCAGAAGCACATATTCAGCAATGGAGGTTTGTTTACCTGCTGACATGCTGTTCACAAAGCAAAATGGGTGGAGATTCTCACCACAGGAGAAGTGGATAGAGAAGCCATAGCACTTCCAGAATGTGGGAGGAGGGGCTGCACTAAGAGGTTCATACATAATTCTTTCTTTTCGTTCCAGGCTTTTCCAGCTGGGATCCTTAGCAAGAAGCAACGGCTCCATGTAATGGGCCTGGCTGCATCTGGAGTTCCTCTGGCTGGCCTCCTTACTGCCCACTGCTGGCCTGGAGGCTCAGAGTAGGTCTGAGCTGCTCGGATCTAACGCAGGACCCTGACACTAGTCTTTAAAGACTCAATCTGTCCTCTACTTGTCCTCTCTCTCTGCCTTTTTTTACTCTCTTGCTCATTCTCTCTGTTTTTCTCTCTCTCTCTTTCTCATTGTCTCGCTCTATTCTCTCTATCTTACACTTAATGGTCTGCAGTCATTAAATAGATTTATGCACCTATGTAGTAAGTGGGAGCTTCAGTCATACACACACACACACACACACACACATACACACACACACATATATGCCAGAGCCCCTCACCAAGCCACGATACACTGATGAGGTGAGTGCAGCCCCCAGGATATGTGATATTGTGCCTTGACGTTTTATGTGTGTGTGTGCGCATGTGCATGTCCTGGACACCAGCATCTGAAGGTATTCTAATCGTCATTAGTTGCTTTTCGTAATTAGCAAAGCATTTAGTGGATTAGCATGCTATGACCTCCTGCTTCCTGCATTCCAAACGGAAACTCTCAGTGGACCAGGAAACATAACCTACTACCCAACAGATCTGAAGTGTGAGTCATCCTCTGAATCAGAGGGATGCAGTGGTCTGCCTTGGCAGTGAAGTGTTGCCCATAACAGCTGGTAACAGCTGACTGCAACACAGTGCCTTCCTGGACCCGCAGCGCTTCTGAGTCCACTGAGACCGTCTGCTGTCCGTGGTACTGAAGTAGACTGGGTCCTGAAGAATGCGTGCTGTGTAAAGTACAACACTGCTCTGTTTATTTTTAGCATTTTACTATATCATAGTAACAAGACATTGTATTTGTAAATGTAATAGATATCTTATATTTATTATTTATTCCCTATAAAGCTCAATGCATCTCTCTCACTCTCCATCTCTTTCTGTCTCCCTCTCTCTCACTCCTGCAATTTTCCTTTCTCTCTCTCCCTCTCTCTCTGTCCCTCCCTCTCCCTCTTTCCCTCTCCCTCCCTTTCTCCCGCTCTGCCTCTCCTTCCATCTCTCACTCTCTCTCTCTGTCCCTCCCTCTCCCTCTTTCTCTCTCCCTCTCTCTGCTCTTATGTGGCCTCAAAGTGCTCACTTGTTCTTTTCTTCTCTGGTCTGTTTTTTTACTGCTTCCCTTGAAGGCTTGTCTGCAAAATGGTCTCATTATGCAGTAATACACCCCCCCCCCGCTCAAACCCACTCAGGAAATGAAACGGGCTGAGAGAGAGAGAGAGAGAGAGAGAGAGAGAGAGAGAGAGAGAGAGAGAGAGAGAGAGAGAGAGAGAGCAGACATAGAAGGAGAGGGGTGATGGAAGAAGAGGAAAATATCAAGACTAAAGAATATATAAAATGAGAGAGAGAGATGGAGTGTTTTTATATATTCATAAAAGATCTATATATTTTTGTTGCATGTATATTTTAGTAATCAAAATACAACAGAGTGTGAAGCATTTCAAACCCAAGAGCTCACCCATATACCCAGTCCCCTCTGTCAGCCGGTCCTGAGATTAACTAACCTACTGACTCCTAAACCCAGTCCCCTCTGTCAGCTGGTACTGAGATTAACTAACCTACTGACTCCAAAACCCAGTTCCCTCTGTCAGGTGGTACTGAGATTAACTAACCTACTGACTCCTAAACCCAGTCCCCTCTGTCAGCTGGTACTGAGATTAACTAACCTACTAAACCCACTGTCAGGTGGTACTGAAACCTAAACCCAGTCCCTCTGTCAGGTGGTACTGAGATTAACTAACCTACTGACTCCTAAACCCAGTCCCTCTGTCAGGTGGTCCTGAGATTAACTAACCTACTGACTCCTAAACCCAGTCCCTCTGTCAGGTGGTACTGAGATTAACTTGCCTACTGACTCCTAAACCCAGTTCCCTCTGTCAGGTGGTACTGAGATTAACTAACCTACTGACTCCTAAACCCAGTTCCCTCTGTCAGGTGGTACTGAGATTAACTAACCTACTGACTCCTAAACCCAGTTCCCTCTGTCAGGTGGTACTGAGATTAACTAGCCTACTGACTCCTAAACCCAGTCCCCTCTGTCAGCTGGTACTGAGATTAACTAACCTACTGACTCCAAAACCCAGTTCCCTCTGTCAGGTGGTACTGAGATTAACTAACCTACTGACTCCTAAACCCAGTCCCCTCTGTCAGCTGGTACTGAGATTAACTAACCTACTGACTCCTAAACCCAGTTCCCTCTGTCAGGTGGTACTGAGATTAACTAACCTACTGACTCCTAAACCCAGTCCCCTCTGTCAGGTGGTACTGAGATTAACTAACCTACTGACTCCTAAACCCAGTCCCCTCTGTCAGCCGGTCCTGAGATTAACTAACCTACTGACTCCTAAACCCAGTTCCCTCTGTCAGGTGGTACTGAGATTAACTAGCCTACTGACTCCTAAACCCAGTTCCCTCTGTCAGGTGGTACTGAGATTAACTAACCTACTGACTCCTAAACCCAGTTCCCTCTGTCAGGTGGTACTGAGATTAACTAGCCTACTGACTCCTAAACCCAGTTCCCTCTGTCAGGTGGTACTGAGATTAACTAGCCTACTGACTCCTAAACCCAGTCCCCTCTGTCAGCTGGTACTGAGATTAACTAACCTACTGACTCCTAAACCCAGTCCCCTCTTTCAGCTGGTACTGAGATTAACTAACCTACTGACTCCTAAACCCAGTCCCCTCTGTCAGCCGGTCCTGAGATTAACTAGCCTACTGACTCCTAAACCCAGTTCCCTCTGTCAGGTGGTACTGAGATTAACTAACCTACTGACTCCTAAACCCAGTTCCCTCTGTCAGGTGGTACTGAGATTAACTAGCCTACTGACTCCTAAACCCAGTTCCCTCTGTCAGGTGGTACTGAGATTAACTAGCCTACTGACTCCTAAACCCAGTCCCCTCTGTCAGCTGGTACTGAGATTAACTA
>JAGXOD010000102.1:175000-177500 GCA_020368025.1 Brachyhypopomus occidentalis
GGGTGGAGGAGGTGGAGAGGGTGGAGGAGCTGGAGAGGGTGGAGGTGAGTAATCATCCTCACTGTTGTCTGTGTTTCTCCATGCACATCGCCTGCTTTACGTCTCGCTGCTCTTGAAATGCATGAGGCTGGCAGGGGGTTTGGCCTAAACATGCCGCCTCCCAAAACACAGATGGGTGGAGCATGATGGGAGTCTCTGCACGTAGTCATGCCACCTCCCAAAACACAGATGGGTGGAGCATGATGGGAGTCTCTGCACGTAGTCTGTACCTAATAGGGTGTTGAGCTGTACTGTATCGGAAATGCAGCTCTATAAATGTTAACGATTTTGCCCAAATGCAGAGATACGATGTCATAAGTTTAATGGCCAATGACAGCACTCTACGGCCCACTGCAATTACAGACGCAATTACAGACGCAATTACAGACATGCTTCTGCACATGCAATCAGCAAATTCTCAAATGACTGTAGTGCACTTAGACATGAGCCTGGGACCCTCAGGGACTTTACTGCCATGGCTCATAGAAATCCCCACACCTTACCAAACAACTCTCTCTCCCTCTCTCTCTGTGTCTCTCTCCCTGTCTCTCTCACTCTCTCTCTCTCTCTCTCTCTCTCTCTCTCTCTCTCCCTCTCTTCCTACCTCCAACACCACATCATTATTACCCAGTAATAAAAGCATATTATGATTGATTGACATGTTTGAAATTGAAATAAAGAAGCCACATCACTTCCAATGTGGTCTTAATGAGGTCATCCAGAGGTCATCCCTCAACCCTGAAGAGCCTGTTGAGGATAAGAGCGCAAGGATGGAGTGAAGGGTGACATTGCAGGAGAGGGCAATGGACAAAACAGATTAGGCCCAATCTTTTGGCCCTTGGGACAAAAAGGGGAGAAATGAATCAGTAATCTCTTCTCTGTGTTTTGTTAGCGGTTCTCTTCATAAGAACTCTTGGCACAGAGAGGGAGACAGATAGAGAGAGACAGGGAGATAGAGCAAGACAGATAGAGAGGCAGATAGAAGGAGATAGAGAGAGACAGATAGAGAGATGGATAGAGAGTGACAGAGAGAGAGACACATACACAGAGGCCCAAAGATGCCAGTCTCTGAAAGATCTCCAACAAATTACTACAAGTTAGTGCTTGATTTTCTGTCAGTATTATTTTAGCAAAGTGTCACTCGTTACGCCTGCCATATTAGCCAGCCAAGGAACACACACACACACACACACACACACACTGAACTTAGCCTATCCAAGTGGAAATTTATGAGGAGATGGCAGTAAATATTTTTCAAGATGAAACACACACACACACACACACAGCTTTACACAATGATCCATAACCATACATACACACACAATGATCCATAACCATACATACACACACAATGAGACATTCAAACTCAAATGCACAGAATAGAATCTCATTCTCTTCTTCTTCTCACACAGTCTTCCACTGTGAATTGGGCACCTGAGAAACAAAATACAATCTCAGAACAATGGCATTATGGGAAATTCACTGAGAAACGCTTATAGTTTCTAAAATATTCCATTACGTGATCTATTCAACATATTTCCCACCTGGTCTGGTTATGTTCACCAACTTCCAAACTAAGTCTGCAAAACTTGCCCAACAGTAGATCACAACTTGCAGCCGTAAAGTCTTCTAGCAGCAGCCATATTTCTGGTTCCTCTTACCAGGCAAACCCAGATGGGCCAGCAGGTTGCTAGAATATTGTCTTCCATCCACACTGGTTCCCATCCACACTGGTTCCCATCCACACTGGTTCTCTGGGCTTGTCAGTATGTTACTGCACATTCTACAGCCAACTGGTTCTGTTGGGAGTTTTAGGGAAATATAGATGATTGTTGGAGATTGTTGGAGAATGGCGGAGAAGTTCTATACTTCACTTTTTAAAATTTCTGATCCTTTTCTGGACCACAGATATGAGCAAAGTCACAAGATCTACTTCTGTTCAACAGCTACATGTTGAGGGTTTACAGGATTTAACATTGGTGTTATACAAAACACACACATCAAAACAACAACACTATGTATGAGTGTGTGTGTGTGTGTATATTGTTAGAAAAGATCTCGAGAATTTTAGAGGGTCTTTTGGGTCTTGGCTCAGAAACAGAAAATTGGGGATTTTTGTCAAGCAGAGACAGGTTGTTCTAGTGAGTGTGTGTGTATTGTGTGTGTGGTGTGTGTGCATTTGTGCATATGCATGTATCTGTGGGTGTGTGTGTGTGTTTGTGTGTGTGCATATGTATGTGTCTTTGTGTGTGTGCGTGTATATGTATGTATCTGTGTGTGTGTGTGTGTGTGTGTGTGTGTGTGTGTGCATGTGTGTGTTTAGAGAGAACAGAGAGCTTGTGTTCCGGCTGCTGTATGCTGGTTTTAGCAGATTGCTGGCACATTCTGTTTGGAGCATTAATGGTTCCACAGCTAGTGAACTGAACTGGCTCCATCATGAAGACAGAGATGCATTTTAACC